>LR990965.1:15212530-15489892 GCA_905163465.1 Craniophora ligustri
TTATTTTATATTGAGTGGGTCCAGTTTATGTTCTAGTGCTTCTATAAATTTTATTTCTGTTAGCAAATTAAAGTCACGTTTGAATTGTTAGGTAATACCAATCTGTAGGCAACTATTTTACCTTTAACTATTTACCTTTAACTATTTTATGATTGCAATAATATTATATGTTTAAAATGGGTTCAATTTCTTTGTCTGTGTATCTAGATACATAGATGATCGCTTCAGTAAATGTGCACTTTCTGAAGTGTGACAAGTTGTTCCGAATAAGTAAAGGCACATTATGTACCTACTCGTGAAATAAATAACTAAAAAAAAGATGCATAAAAGCGGTATTACTTATCACAAGTATAATAAAAAAAAGTCTCGGTTAATTTCAGCTTCAGCTTCTTTACAACAAAACTTTTCTTATACATTAATATTTTAATATGAAAAGGTTTGTTATAAAGAAAATATTACTAAACTAATAATGAAGCTGTCAAAAATGTTGCATAACATTATTTACATAAGTTTGTAACTTTTTCACGTTATCAGTCTATATGTATATTATCTCATTCAACAATAACAACTGGAATTTATTTATAAAATTATGACTCATGGTTTTGTTAACATTTTAGAAACATTTCATCGGTATATAGGTTCGTAAAGAGATAGGGGTGGACCTCACTCAGTTTACTCCAAAAGAAAATGTAGTAAAATTACAAAGCGTCATGGTAATAAACAAACAAAGCGTTATCTGCAGCAGCGTGGCAGGGACAGTCCCCTCCAGCTGCAGGGTTCCGCGGGCTATAGCGCTGAGATACGGAACCGTATCACAAGATAGATAGGTGCAGGGGGCCACTTCATAAGAGCCGAGCGAAATCAACCACTAAACGCTGAAATTGACTCAGGATTGTGAAATGTTCATTAACGAGTGATTTCTTTCGTGTAATAAGTATTTTGAAATCAACCTGCAGGGCAAGCCTCAAACTTCAGACATAACAATGAGTTAGGGAATTATATTAAACGTCAAGTAGAAAGTAATTTTAGTATAATAATTAAACACTATGTTTTTCTTTCACAAAGGAGTTTTAAATTATGCTTGCAATCATTAATGCATTAAGTATAATAAATTCTTTGTTGGAGACTGGTATCTGTACTAAGGAATTCTGTTCCCCAGACCAATAACTATTTATTAGGATAGCCAATTTTTTATCAGACACATGTATTTATTATCTATCTGTTTGCATCGAGAATTTAGAGAAGATGTAGCCCTCTGCAGCTAGTAGTCGTGCGGCACACGACGCGCGCCCGCGGGACCCGACCACTTATCTGCTGAATTAAAATCTGCTTATCTTGCGTTATTTATGTGCTCAGTTATGTATTCATAAATATTATATATTGCAGCAACAGAGCGTAATAGCGTAGTTTGTATTTTGCGAGAATCTGTGTGACGTAAGATAAGCATACTAGGTAAACACCGGCAGTTCTAATGAAACACGTTATTTATATAAAGATTACGAAGTATATCGCTCTACGATACAGAATAATAATCGCCAACTTTAGATAGCTCTGAAAAAGAACAGTGATAAATAGATTAAGAGCACATTGTTTTAGTAAATAGACAGTTGCGTCTTACGTCAGACATCTCAGCAATGCGAGTGTAGCTAAATATATACTGTACCGTAGTGTAGTCGACACTGAAATATCTACAAAGGTTAAGAAAATACTGTCACAGACAGATATAACACTACACATACGGCTAATTTTGATTAATTAGCCGTATGTGTAGTGTAGTACATTTGCGCTCGATTCACCGAACGACGCGTGTTCGGGGAAACTAACAAAGGGCTGGTATGTTTACACATAACTGTCACCCCGATATAACTGGCAACATTATCTCTCAAACAAAAAGCGAACGACCAAAAATAAACTTTAAAGGGGAGAGATCGTAAAATTTCAATATCCGTTCGGCGTCTCGTTTAATCTTGGGTAAATTTGTCGCCTGTTATTGAGTTAGGAGATCTGTCGAGCCATCGCCCCCCAAATGAGTTGGCGTGATGATAACAATCGACAATCGCGACGTAACGACGCGCGGGAGCGGGGCGTGGGGGAGGAGGGGCCTAGGAAATGTAAATTGTTACGAGTTTGACGAAATGATGTCCTCACTACTGTGTCCTCGTAATTCGTTCATTGTTGGAATTTTATCGACTTGTCGCGATTCAGACGTCTTTGAATTTTTTAGCATCAACGCTTTTGTAATACCGCTGAATTCAGTTCGTTGGGCGCGTAAATGGATTAAATGAATTGTGTCCATTATTTATGACTGAAACGATTACGTAACTTTTCAAATTAATTCTATTTTCATATTTTATTACGTTCATAATGAACTGCTGTATTTTAAGAAAACAAACCTGCCTTTGACAAACAAATGGGACCCGCCCTAACACCAAATGACAGTGTCATTTTGCCTCCCACCAAAATACACACGCGCAGGAAATGAGCATGATAAAATAATGTCAAAACGCGGCGCGAGGTGGCGCCTATGACAAGTGAGTTGCAACGGAAATTAACGAGCCCTTATCGCGAACCCTAAATTAACCACTTCCAACCGGAAATGGAACCCCGGACACGGCGCTGACAATTAATTAGCAAGCCGGTGGGGTTTGAGTTTCGATAACTATGTTGATTTCAAGGTCAATGAGGTAAATAGCCATGGCGTCGAACTGCTTCTCGAAGTTAAACGACTCTGCGGCACGACGACTTGAATAACAAGCTCAATGTTTTAGTTTATCACTGATTCCTGATGGTGATGTGAACGTTCGTGTTGTAGATAAGCCTTCTGAGCCTCTACTATCAAGGCAAAACTGTCGAAATGCGACCTAAAAGAAAGATATTATAGCACCTTCAAATGAGTTCCAATATTAAAAGGTTTAGATAGGTACTCCTTCCCATCAAGAGCTTTATTTATGTAAAGTTTACAGACTTAAGGTTCGTAACACAGTAGAAGTGACGCGGTAACATTAACGAACTGGTGTTCCGATTTCACTCGCGCTATAAATACTGGGATTACATGGAAAGTCTTCTTGCTTACTACAATGTCTCCGTAAGCCGACAAAGATAAATTAGGTCTTAAGAGTTTAAGGGAGAGAAATAACAAACAAGTCAGCACCAGGCATTACAAAATCTGAATGTCGGCAAAGTTTTTTATTTAATTAATTTCTCCAACTGTTTATGCGAGAAGAATATTAAAAGCAACAGACGTTGAAAGGTTTTGCTACAGAATAGATACAAAATATGACTCCACATTATTTATTTATTTATTTATTGGCCTATCTACAATTGTTACACTGTTTATCCTAATAATACAAGCAGATACAAGCATAGTGTACAATATGATGCGATAGACACAGCATGCAAAAAACAAAATTAAACGACAATAAAATTGCAATAATAGTGCAGAAATAACACTTTCAACTACAGTAGGTAGTTTGAGAAACACAGTAAATAATAACATACAAAATTAAAATTTACACAAGTCAGTATTGATTGATTGATGGTTAGTTTTGATGGACTTGGCGCTTGAACTTTTGAAGAGTTGTGGAAAAAATATCTATTGATTCATGGCAATTATTAAGAAGCCTGCAAATTTTGGGGATAGGGGAGTTGGATCCTGATACAGTTTTGCGGAATGGGGGACGTAATAGTTTTATAGGTTGACGAGGATAGTTATGGGGTAGATTAAAATTAAACTTACTTAATAACTGGGGACAGTCGATTTTACTCTGAAATATTTTAAAAAGAAAAATTAAATCTATATTATCTCTTCGTTTTTCGAGTGTAGTCATGCAAAATTTTTGAAGACGTTTTGCGTAGCTCCGTGTTTATTTACTTAATCCCGCAGAATAGGCAAGATGGTATAAAAATCTTTTCTGGATCCTCTCTAACCTAAGACTATGCGTTGCATAGTGCGGACGCCATACAACCGCGCAGTATTCTAATACAGTACGAACGAGACAGTTAAAAAGATAAATCTTAGTTTTAGGCTTGCGAAAACATTTAGCATTACGTAACACAATACACAATACATTATACTTCTCAGTATGTCACATTGTGCTACGAGTCATGTCAATTGGAACACAAATTTTTGTGATTGCTCTGTGGTGATCATTAAATACATATGAAGCAGAATTTATATGATTTCACTTGACATTTACTATATTACGGAATATTTTAACAAGACTTTATTTGCCATTATTTGTTCTTGCAAATTTATTTATTTTAAATCTTCGACTTTGTTTGTTTCTTAACCAGTCAAGTCCAGCACTCGCCTTTTGCCTGGTTTTTCAATAAGTAATGTGTTTCGATTATTGACATAACAATCATAACATACGCCAGGGTATTTTCCGCTACACACTATTTACCAATTTATTTCATGTACAAGCAGCTTGAGACGTACGGAAATATCTGAAGACATGTTGTTGATTAAATGTATGAGTGTAAACATGCGAATCACGGGGAACAAATATTCACTAACCCATAATAATTTGACTGAGATTTGAATCAACATTGCTCTGTGTTAAATGTTAATGTAATACGCACAAACAATTTTCAAATGGTAACATACAGTAAGACTGAGTCGTGAGCAGTATTTACAAGACATCAGATATCATAGTGTTCACACGTGAAGACAGCGGGAACACACACGCCCACGCCGCGCCCACAGAACCCATTACCACCGAGTTGTTTTCTCAGCAAACACAATAGGATTCAGCTTACGTTTCTAATTCCCGTAACGCTAAACTATCAGCGAGTAGTGTTCTGTTATTTGAACACTTTCCACTTAACTAAATAGGATCTGGTACAGCTTCGCAATCTCTTAAGGCGCTAACGTCTCGCTGATACAGCTATTGTGCGAACAAACACATTACTATGCATCCCTCTAACTCGGCGGTAATTTATTTAGCGTATGCTAACATGAAGGCTGTGCACACACGGTCTCCGGGGATCAGTTTTATGCCACACTCCTCCGGTCTCCTGTAGATGAAGACGTTTTAAAGTAACATATTATTTAGTAGCAAGTTTGGGAGCCACGTATTGATAATTTTATTGAATTGGGTTGTTCTTTTGAAGTATCTGCCTTAACGTGTACAACATATATCACTACTAAAAGAAAACATAGTGATATACAACCACTATTTAGGACCAATGAGGATTTAATTTGAACTACGATTACTTCTGGAAGCGAGGAGACTACAAAATTTCCCTTTTATCTTATAAGGAATGCATTTATTTAATTTTTCCCCCTTTTTTGCTGGCCAGTTCGGTTGGGCGCACTAAGGTCACGTGTTTTTATGCTGCATCGCATGCAAATGAATGCGTCTCGCGTCTGTTTTCACTTGCATCCAATTTTCGAGCGCAATGCTCGGCGCATTAACGTTGCGTCTGTACCCAAGACTTGCTTTTATTATACCGCGTTATTATTTGTGGTGACTTCTAAATCAGTTAGCTCGGTACACTAACATGATTCTATCGTCGTTTAGCGATGTTAGTCGGGAGTAATGCGCAGGAACTGCTATTACTTGTGCGTGGAACACAAGTTGTCATGTTTATACTCCTACGAGGTAGAAAAGGAAATGTTTTGCGCTAAACGGTTACCATTATTTCACCACCTACGAACTAGTGGGAAACTGTTTCCATTGTATTAGGTATGAGTATTAGTCTGGCTATATTAAGTGGTAATTATTAAACGTTCCAAAAATATATTTCCGATTAAACGTAGATATTTCCCAAATTCTGAAGTAAATCCGCTCAACGTATAATATTAGATCGGGCGAATTGTGTATGTGAAACTTGATTAAGCAAATAAAATATAAATGATAAATCCTAGACTATTCATTTCAATATTCTTTTTTTTTTGTAATTAAAATACTCATGCGCAATACAGCCCTAGCAACCGCTACTTCAATTAAAATTTTAATTACAGCGTAAATCACAGACAGTTAAAGACTAATGTATGCCGTGTAACGCGTCCATATTTAACAAGACAGCCCACATGCTCGACATAGTCTTTTATATTTCAAATTAATTGGAGTGTAGAGGAAGCGATAGTGAATAATTTATCTGTCACTGTCGCCGTGAGAACCGCTCGGAACCGTCACTCGGAACTACCAGTGAAATATTAAAATGTCATTACGATATTGATGGGGAAACAACTGTTATTTATTATCTGAGGCCGCGTTATTTTAATTAGAGGAAAGCGATTGGTTTAGTTACGATGTTACGGCTTGTATCTTGTCTCGATGCTTGCGTACTATTTCAGTCACATGGAACTGTAAAGTGGCGGCTACCAATAAGTTGTTTTGACCTAATAAGTGAAAAGCTCGCATATAACGTGTAATGTACACTCTACTTAATGAAGTTCAGTACCCTAGTTTGTTACCGTTCACAACAATACTGACCTACTAATTTCTCAATGACCTACACTTCCCGTCCGTGTCTGCGGGACAACATTTTTAAGGGCATCCATTTACATAGATGCTCTTACTTCTAACTTGTGTTTTCAAACTTGCAATGTAGTTAATGCTCGTAACAGCATATATTGTCGTATTAATTTTTGAGATAGATAGAATATTCTTTATTGTATGTACATAACCAAAAAGACAACAATATGAAATATAAAGAATATAGTCGGCGGTCTTATCGCAATTTTTTACTATATTATAGTAAATATACTGATTTCTCACACGCGATTATTAGACATTGAAATAAAACTACTTCTTACGGATATTATCTCTGTGTGTTGAGATAATTCAATCCCAACGTTTCGGATCCTTTCCAGCATCCATTGGAACGAGTATCCTGAGGTGACCCAATATCTCAGTCTCCCCTCACACACCCAATTATACCGGTATAAATCCATAAATGTTATTACACATGCTAACAAACAAGAGAACGATGGTTTAGTCCTAGCTAGACATTCAGCAACACTCAAAAGCTGTTTAACAGTAATACAGACAGGTCAATCTATTATGATAACTGCGTTTACAATAAGCTGAAGAGGTTCGGGCCGGTTGGCGCACGGCCAGCGGCCGCGCCGCAGACGGCGCGCAGACGTCGCCCGCCGCCGCCGCGCCGCCCGCCCGCGCCGGACCGGCCCGGCCGCCGCACGTGCATGCACTCACAATGACTTGATTACATACTATATATTTAGTAGCTCAGCCTCTGAAATCAAATAAATACGAAGTTAGAGTTGTCCCGAAACGCAAGCTATATGTGAGGTTAAATTTTCTAGTTGTGTGCTGAACTCGAATTCTAAGTCTCGTTAGGTCTGCAGCTGGAATGCATCTTGCAGCTTAGTACATATATTTATACTCATAATATTATAAAGAGGAAAGACTTGTTTTTATTGTTTGTTTGTATTGAATAAGCTCATAATGAAAACTAGAAAGAATTATTCAGATTGGTCCAGTTTAACTGTAAATTGACTACTAAAAATTATGTAAGATTCAGTCTATTTCGTCTCATTTAGTTGGAGTACCTACCTCCCACAAGCCCCACTTCCTCAATGCATAAATGTTAAATCAACGTCTCTTATGTGAGGATAAGCAATAAATAAATAGATAGTCTGATATTATTGTACATTTTGTGTGAATTTACGAGTGTGGCCCGTGAATAAAGATCCCGCGACATAACTCAGAGGGACTCAACAATAAGACGTTACTATTGGAGCGCTCGCGGACGCGCGACCGCGGCGCATCGGAATTGACGATTTATTGTAATAATGTTATTTAGGCTTAGAATAATGACGCACTTTGCATATTTCAGGGTTTTTATTGTCACCTAAATTACACCAGTAGGTGGTATTGGAATTTTTTGTATAGGTTTTTGGAATGCATAAAATGAAATGCATTTATGAAGTAAATAAAATCTTTAAACATAAATATTGAAAAGGTAGAGAAAAAGTAATACCTATAGTCTAGGAAGATTGTCAATCAATCGTCGCGACATGCTGTACAAAAACGTACAAAAATGACATCCGTCAATATTTCGGGTGCTTATCGAAAATCTTGAGGAACTCATTTTCTCACTATCATCGGTAGTGCGAAGGAAGTTTAGCGTGCGCCGCTACAGTTCAGTAATCACCGCTTACTTCCGATCTACTTTGTCACAAAATTGAATGTTCAAACTGTCAGCCGAAACTCATAGCAAGCGCGCTACACTCCGCGCCACCAACGAACACGTACCCACAGAAACACCACTTCGTTACGCCTTTTCTGTATCATCCCGAGAAAGTGATCTAGTATATCCGATGTATATTCGTCACTAATATCAAAGTAAAAATATATACAAGAAGTACCAGTAGGACAATAATCAGAGACAGCAAGTATATTTTTCATACCAAGAGGTATGGCGGCAGGCAGCCACATAGACGTTTGCAACACCAGAGCTGTCGCTCACGCGTTACCGATCGGAGGCGGAGTTACTAAACTGACAGCAAACGGAATTTCCGTGCTGTCAGTCACTCACTCCCTTAACGAGCTCTGGCAACCTTACGTGTTTAAAATCATTTATCGCTATAAAATCCACATAAAGTAGTTTTATTTCTATGTTAATATACCGCACCTAAGTGTCAAACGCATACAGTTTGGCTGCTAAAATATGCTTACGCAAACAACATTTTGAGTACCGATTCTCTAGTATTATGAACTGTAGATTGCCTTCTGTGTTTCTTTTGCATATTCGTCAGTAAAGTGGATGATTAAAATGTTAATAGTTGTCGATGGCGGCGGCGTCTGCGCCTCATGAATAATTCCCCCAGCGGCACTCGGCCGCGGCTTAAGTTATTGTTGCCAATACTTTGCGCCTACTCGATAATGTTCCACAACATCAAGCGTCCAGTAGCTCAAAGCTTCAGGAAACTTGGTTGCACTTGACCTTTTTCCTACCACTAGGGTTGCAAACAAGCTTACGACCCGCCTGATGGTAAGTGGTTAACGCTGCATATGGACGTTTGCAACACCAGAGGCATCGCTCGCGCGTTGCAGACCGTGTAAAATCGTTTTCAGTTAAGGGAGTTACTACACGCACAGCAAAAGAATTCCCATGCTGTCAGAATAGTCACTAACTTAACGAGCTCTGGCAACCTCACTCTCAAAAACACACCTATTGCTGTTTCACTGCGGTCTTCAGTAGGCGTGAATGGACTTCTTCTGTTAAGCAGCTCAATTTAAGCGAGAAACCTCCGTTTGTCCTGGCTCTCTAAAAATAATTTGTAATAATTGGTATTTTATTTACAAGACTGGTCAGTTTTAAACCGCATCTAGTCAGGGGGGAGCCTATTAACACACGTACCGTCAAATAGTCGTTCTATTATCTCGTCTCTACCCATTATCTCACCACGAGATATTGGACGACAAAATTATTCCGTGAATAGCCTAGCAGGTTAAATGTTATTCTTTTAAGAAAACCAACCCAACTATATATAGTGAAACCGGTATCAAAATTGCCTTTACCACCTGACTATGTAAAGTCTATAAATATCTATAACATAATATTATACCTACATAAGATAATATAGGTGACCAGTGGACTGACATGTCAAAGATCTCGAGTTTTAAAGTTCGTTGAAGGAAAAGATCGTGAGGAAACCTACATGCTTGAGAGATTTTCACGATGCAGTCTGCCAACCCACAGTAGACTAACGTGATGAACTATAACCTAATCCCTCTCAACTGAAGAGGAGACCCGTATCCAGCAGTGGGGTATAATGTGTTGATGATGAAGATACCATACTGTTTATTGCAAAACAGTACAGAGATTAACATATTAAATTTTATATTTATATATTAGTTTTGTTCTGTACGCTTATCAATTAATTATAATTTTGTAATGATTAGTTAAAGTATGAATAACTGACATCATAACGTTTTACTAATTGCCGTATATTAAGACGCAGTCGCTTGTTTGAATATTTAATCAAACGTAATTAGTTAATTTAAGTGATTCCTTTACGTTGGTACTGCGAGGATAATTATTTAAAAGGGAATATATTCCTCGTGTATTTCATGTCACAGAATGTGAATGTTGTAATTTTATCGTAAAAGGTACGCAATTTATTTCAGGTTTAGTTAAAATAACGTGTCTTTAAAATGTTTTTTGATGTATTTTAATGTCTATCCTTGCGATCATAATAATATATTTAAAGTAAGTGAGTGTTTAATTTTACGACTATGTTTAATATTCAATTTGACGGCACAGTTGGTGCATTGGTCAAACGGTCGGTTGGTTCTGCGCTGCGTGTCGCGGATTCGATGCCTGCACGTAAAAATACATGAATGGCTTACAGTTGTTCCGGCTCTGGGTGATTGTGCATTTTTCCTAGTGCAGGGTAACGTTTTTGTTTTAATAAAATTACCTACAAAAAAATTCAAATATCAAACACGGCCTGCAACTTTCAGTGACGAAATCTGTAGCTCATAAGATTAAAATAGGCTGCGACATAAAATCTTACACTTCACAGTAATCGTGTGTTTGTGAACCTTTCGTAGACAAACAGCGATTTTAATGTAGGTATACCTACGGTATATTTGACATCATCATGCATCTAATAACTGTCCTACAGTTGTGCTCAAGGGAGTCTGCTCTCACGTTGTGAGGAGGGCTATTTATACTTTAGTCAATGACTTCAAAACCGCAAAAGATCATTTAAAATACACAAAAGTAGTGTATTTTTAGATGTATATATTGCTACTAGATAGGTTATTCATCGCATAGGATCCTCGCTTAACCTTACCATTGGATTAAGTGAACGGTGAACCTATTACCTAATTGTAAGCACAATTATATAACAGAAAATTTGACCCATTTTCTTTCCTTGTGAACTAATTTGTCGATATTACGAACTTTTCTTTGAACAAAGTTGTGTAGCACTGGCGAACTTATGCCAAGTATCTGAAGATTTCTTGTTAGTCAAATAATTAGGGTAAGTTTTAAACAAAAACAGACTAACTTAGTTGAGGGGTAAAAAAGTAATGAAGTTTTGAAAATATTTAGAATGAAAACGAACTTGTTCGGAAACAAATAAAAGTACATTTTGATAACTTAATTAGAGCACGAAGTTTTAGTTATTTTGTCATTCTCTGCTAGATATTGTAAGTGAAGTTTTTAATATTCTGTCAGAATAATAAAACAATGTCTATACTTGAAACGTCCTCTGGTATTGTCTGTACGGTCAGAAATATCCAAATGTATTCAATAGTAACAATATGTTTTCGAAAACAATACACGAACAAAGTATTATATTGTATATTGGTTATTTATTAAATAACGTATCCATTAATTTAGCTTATTATTTCCTCCGAGGTGTCAGTATAGTATTCGGACATAATTAATATTGGCGAGTATCAAATATTCACCTGTCACAGATATGACGGCGCGACCTTCAGTCGGTTCCCACGAAATAAAACGTAGTAGGTGGCAAACCAGACCCCGCATTACTGTCGCTATAACTACGCCGCAACATTGCTAGGGTAGGCAGTACATTACATTTAAAACACAAATACTCAACTAACGTAATTATGAAATATATGCTTGTAAAGGTAATTGCAAATGTTTAGCTGTATATGAAAAACGATGTGAAGGAATCAAGCTTGCTGTTTCGTTCAATAAACTACACAACAAACGTGAAGGCAGGCAGGTCTGATGATAGTGAGCAGAAGAGTGGTATGATGACCGATTGTACGTATTTCTATTGGTTGCTCTGAACCGCAATTAAATATCAAAAACAATACTACAGATACCTCGGTCGATCGAGAAAGGTGGTAGGTCCGATTCAATTGGTTCCACGCATTTGGTTTGAACGATGCTTAACATTAATAATGTATAGAAGTACCTATATAATTATTTATTAACATATACTTTTAGTCTGTCTGTACATATTCATACGTGGAAGTAATTTTGGATATTCAAAAGTACTTATAAGTATTGGTTTAGTGGAAATAAAATATTTTATCATTGCAATATTATGCTTACACATAACTATATAAGTTATATTGCCCGTTCAATATGTAATTTCTATAAAGTTTAATGTTATAAGCTCTTTACCGACGTAATATTTGTTAATAATCATAAAAAGCTGCATCAAAACCACCTCGCATTGAATTTATAAGTAACAGGGCATCATAAAACCACCATGAATGAATATCATCAAGGAAATACATTTATTTTACAATGCATATAAATTGACGCCAATGACTGCTCTTATTATATACGTGAACATGTATATATGGATATTACGTGTTCGTTCAGTCTAATCCAGTGAGCAGTAGGTACTGTTTTATCCAGTTTTCCAGATTATTTAGTGTTTATACCCTACTATGTTAGTTTTATCATGGGATTGCAGCAGTAGGTACTAAAGACTGGTTCTAATGTATTGTGTTGATTTTCTTTAATGCAGTAAGTAAATGGACTTGGGTCGTAATCAAGCCCATTAAAGTATCCTTCAGCACACGTCAGTAGGTATATGTTGTATGACATGACAGGCACATATCGTACTATTTTATTGGTTTTCTCTGTAGAACTTTAATCACCAATTTAATGGTGATTAAAGCTCTACATTTTCTATAAGTTTATAGCATTTTCTTCCTAACTTATAAAATCGTTTGTCTTGACTGTTCTTTCGACACATAGGCCATTATAAAGTCTTGAAAACTTTTCTAAAGCTGCAGTCTAGTGTGCAACTCGTGTTAGTATGTAATTTGGCCGCAAGTAAACTCATTTTGGGAATTAAAACTGTTAAAATTTCCGGTCTAGAGATGATTTCTAATCTATCTAGTCAAGAAACAAATTATAGTATGCAATATAAATGTCAATTTTGTAATTATTTTAGTAAAACCACTATTAAATAAACAAATATATCAGGACTAATAATAATGATAAACGAACTTCGAAATGGACAAGTTAAAATTATACTCTCGATAACCTCTCTATTGCGGTTGGATTGTGGCACCGAAGTTAAAAAATCGCGAACCAGTTTCCCATATAAATGGCAGTTAATAAAAAGTGGTGTAACGTCCAGGTGTAGCTACAGCTAACCACAAGAGCTGGCCGGCACAGCGCCACTACCAAGTTCAGCCGCGTGTTATTACCTACTGGTATTACTATTTTTGCTCGCTTGATGATAAAAAATACGTCTTACATGGTCGTGGTTTTAATCTTGTCTGTGTATGCACGTAGTTAATGATAAGTAGGTACAGGGTTGGTAGCAAAGAATTTCCTTGTATTTTTATAAACAAAGAACGATCTGCACGGATTTCTATCACAGAATAATCATTTACTAACACAAATATTCATAATGCACATAATGCAGTACTTGCAGGCTATACATACATACCTTATATTATATTTTTTCCATGCGGGGATCGGACTCGCGACTCGCGACACGCGACGCGGAAGCCGATCGCTTGACCACTGTACCAACCGTACAAAACCATATTTAATGAGTAAATTTCCTAATAAATATCTGACTCTAAAAAGGTGAACTACAGGAATTTACTACACACATTATATCTTGATAGTAATAAAATTAATTATATTTATAATAACATAGGTTTCTAAATCCAACACTAATACAGTATCGATTAAAAAACGCGACACCGCTAACGCAGAGATTACATCGCGCGCTCCCAAACTGTGTTACAGTTAATTACTGCACAGATTTAGTCGCGCGATACCGCGGGGCGGCGCGGCGTGATTAATCTTAATTTGTCGCTACCGTAGTACACGGGTGCTTTACTATTAGATCACGTTACATGCACGTACAGAAGGACTACTCATGTTACTTTGTATGTTACAATATGTACCTACATTGGAACAATACCTAAGCGCTTCCATATTGTTGCAGCCAAAAAAAAACCATAGAAAATGCTTTAAGAGAATGGAAAATAGAGTCAAGTCGAGTCTCGACTTATGCTATGCTGTGTGGGTCAAGGGACAGGGGCACATCCAGTAGCTAAAGATCTATTAATCACTTACTCTACTATTATATTTTGTTGTGTATTCCAGTTGAGAAATTCTTAAAAATACACTGATTTCTTTCACTTCGCTAATATTTGTTAATTAAAAACTATTTTATAAGTACTTTCGGTTTTGATCCCGATAATAATATAGGAACTCATTTTGTTATAATGCTGACGTATTCAATACTTTACTGCATCCATCCATCAAGGAATGACCAAACGTCGGGGTTAAAACAACAACATTAAAACAATATCTAATAATTTTAAACGTGTTGACTAAAATTTCTGCACTCACGTACATTGTGGTTTGTTGCAATAACTGCGAGATATCGACAAATTGAAATTCATTGCAAACACTAGGTTAGTGTAATGTTGTGTGTTATTCGCAGAAGCCATGTATAATAGTCGCGTGTTTACTATTCACATATAGCGCGGCAATAGCAAGCCAACTGGATGTTATTGGATTAATTAATACACATTGTACATAATCGTAATTAAATTTAATTAGATATTGAGAGGCACTAGTTACATGTAATTATTGTACACCCAGCCGTCTCAGGTGTAATAAGCTGGAATATTCATATCAATGTCGCGAGAATTTAATAACTAGTATATCAGTAACTAAAATTTAAATTATCATTACGACAACTGATAAACGCAGCCCTAATACGGCTAAGTCGCGGTAGATCTTTGTGATTATCTTCGCTATAGAAAAAATCTAACGTAACTGATAAGTTAGGTTTCATTTTATCTGGAATTTCAATAGCAATTTATACCTATAACATACAATAAGAAGTCTTAGAGAAGTATAGAGCTAGTATGTAGAATTTATCAATTTTAAATTATTTCTCCTAACATATAATCATTGCAGCTTTACATGCAATATAACCATGTATGGCCCACGTTAGTTCTACATATGTGCGAAGCCTCCGTCAATATTTTGACCACTACTTTCGATGACTGACGTGACAGCTAATGGTCACCGACCTGGAAACTCACACAAACGTGAAACGTTGTCACCACACGACTCGTGAAGGACGATGGTCATGTCGATGTAGACAGAATGTTACCGTTGGTAATAGGTACTAAATATTCTTAGGATATTGCTGCTAGGTAAGCAACCTGCGATATCGTTCTTCATTGTAAAACCTGGTGAGTAATTAGCACAGTAGGTATAGGTATCTAAATAATTCCCTAGCAAAATTCATCAATTAACCTACCCCAACTCCACTGATTCAATTCTCATACTTGTTCTGTTCAGGTGCCGTACATAATATTAAGATACTTTTAGTCTGTGTGTGGTCCAATCATTTGACGCAAGCCGTTTGCCGTCCCGTCCCGTCCCGTCATTCAGTTGAATAGCTCATTATAATATTTTTATTGGTTTTTCTTGGCCCTTCATCGAGTAGCGAATGCGATACCCAAACAAATGACGATTCAATCCTTCCCAGAACTTTCACCGCTAAACAAATAATAGAGTAAAACAAATAAATATGGGTGAAAACATAAACAAGAAATCAACAAAAACTCGGTCCCTTTATTATTGGAATTGTAAATAAAAACAAAGTGAGGACTTCATCGGAGCAACAAATCACTTTGTTTTTGTGCGCCGAGCCAGGCCGCCCGCGCCCCGCTAAGGCGTTATCCAAAACTGTAATACAAACACAGTTTCGCTTTTTGATTGTCGATATAGATATATGTGCGGTCGTTGTTGGTAATAAAACGACGATAAAACGAGATTATCCGATGGATCCGAACACAAACACTTGCGCAGCCTCCATTGTAATAAAAAGTTAAATTATCAAACACTACGGACAGTTTAACGCGATGAAACCGATATTCCGTGTCGTTTGTAACAAAATCACTCGATTAAATACCTACAGTGTTTGTGGAGTATCATATTTTTATTAGTTTTTATTTAAGAATACATTCAATACTTGGATAAAACCCTTTACTTATCACTTAAACAGTTGCAAATTATCAATTTGCTTTTTTTTCCCTCTCTTTATCCCACCTCAGGACCCAATATTTATCATTGGGTATTAATAATCATCTTCGTCACCTTTACATCCGTTCCCAGGACACACAACATCCATCTGTTGGTAACATCGCCATACATTGAACTTGTCAAAATCTTGAATACACAATGGAAGGTTTTTTGTCCCGCCGTGTCATAATAACGTCGTAACTAATAAAAACACCATTGACTCCCGGAACTGAACAAAACATTATAAATCACTGGTAGAGGAAGCATGCTCAGTGAACATTTTTTCGAGGCAGTTATAGAGGGCTGGAACCCCGCGGGCCAATGTATTGTACCGCCGCGTCGTGCCACACAATGCGCGCGATACCATCGCAGGCGAGGGTTCAGAACATAGACGCACTGATGTGATGCGGGATTGTGATGGACTTATAGGGTAACCTATTATAAACTGGTGATCGTAAGCAGGTATCCGAAAGACCCCGTAATTTCTAAAAGCGATAATCGTACCTTGAGAAATGGTAGCGATCAGTCTAATTTCATTATTATATTCCGGAAGTTCCTGCCCATAAACCCCACGCAGCTAAATAAATATCTCAATTATCCACTCGATTGCTCCTATTCACGACTGCGATGAACAACAAATCAAACTCGATGGAACGATTTTTCAATCATATCTTGATTTGTCTTTATCGATTCTTTGTTCTAATAGACGTTCATAAGAAAAAATAAAGATTATTCGATAGGAGCCTAATGGTATTGCGGGCTAGGTCTTGGGGTCCGCGCAGCGAGAGGTCCGCGCCGCCGCCGGTGGTCCGCGGCCGGCGGGGGTCCGCCCCTCCGCACATATATCACCGGCGATGTGTTCGCTCGCGACTTTTATACGCGTACGCGAACATTAACAAAAAAACAATCAGGAATCGATTGAGACAAACCTTATTAAAAAACCCGAATGATTAAAATCTCAGTGACAAATGGTAGGCACCTTGGAATGCTTCAGAGCATAAAACAAATATTTTTTTATACTTTTTGGCTAACGCGTGAAGTGTAAATATTATAGTTCTGGAATCATCAATCTTTTCTATCCGAACCATTAATTACACTCGATTCGATCCGATGCCCAATGGCTAGCAGATGTTGGGCACTACTATAGGTATAAGCGTTTTATTTATTTAAAATTTAGCTGCAGAGTCTTTGTTTCACTTGCTTCGTAGTAGTTCCTGCTCTACCGGCGGTGACCTCTGACCACGCTAATGCTCCTGATGAGTCACTCGCCTGATATTCTATAAGCATGTAATGAGACAGCACTTGTTCATTAACGGCAATTGATACACAATGGGACACGTTGTATCGACCGTCCAGCTAATTACTTCATTAGGTGGCACGCTGTTAATTAGTGACTGTGTGGACACTATACTATTAACGACATTATATCTACGTTACGCAATTAGCAAGCGATCAATTATAACTATAACTACTCTACCTACATTTCATCTGTCATGTTCAACATAAAGTTACAAGAGCTGCAAATTGTATTTTAAAACGTATGTTTCTGACTCACACTCGATTAAAAATCTCGTTCGACTTGAAAGATATTTAAGACCGTGATGCTATCAATCATGAGTTGAATCGTAACAATATTAATTCACGAAAAGACGTAATAAATCATCTGAAGCACTGAGCTGCTTTAAAAGGATCAGGCGATAATGTTATCAATAACTTTTATCACAATACACTGTTGCGTGTATAATCGTATTTCTTTATAAACGATTTACGTAAGATTGGAAGCCGATATTTTTTTTAAAATAAATTCGTGTAAATATTACAGTGAAATAAAATTATAGCTTTCAACGAAAGGTACGATTAAGTTTTGCTCTAGAAAATGTTAAGCTTGATTGAGCTATTGATGCACATAAAAGTCATAATATTCACATAAAAGCCTTGAAGGCATCATAATTTACATAAACATTATTTTACTTATTCGAATTGTAGTTACGCATGATATTAAATCTGCATTCATGTCTTTAGGTTTATGATAAATAATTTAATACATTACATTGTAGACGCGTAACGATACTAATGCATAATGTTGTCTGCGAATTTATACCAAGTTGTGTCTCTCTAAACATTATGCCAGGGTATTATTATTCGTAGTATAGTCTTATTATACCTGAATCGTTATACCAGTAGATAACAAATAAAATAAATATGCGTGTCAATGAGATCCCCAGCAATAACATCGCTTTATAAGTAAATTGTCAACACAGCTCTCTTAATCGTCCCCATTGAACATGGAAGCAGGTCAAGAGTCCAATATAAAATCGAATTAACGAACATAAAATGTGAGTACTAATCCCATCGAGCGTCAGGCGTGGCGTGGAGGGCCCTCGCGGCGTGTCACCGTGAGTTCCCACATTTATCCCCTAAGCTAACGAGCTCGGCGCTAGGCTGCAGTGTAATTACCGACCTATTGGTTATCACGTCAAGTGCAATTAAACGTTGTTATAACTCGGCCAGTTATACACACAATTAGTTAATTGCTGGCCCAGTCCGGCGCAGTCGCCTCGCGTGCGTGACACTACTAACTGAACGTTATTATTGTTTGTTTGTTTTTTGTCGGTTCCTTTGTAGTTTTTATAAGTTGAGAATGTTTACTTGGAACATAATTTGGAATTAATTTTTATTTCCTTTTCTGATATGGTTAATGAAAATTGTTAATATCATGATACTTATTATACAATGATGGTTGTTGTTTGATCCATAAATACGTCGGGGATTATAGCCCCTAGCTTTAATTCTGCCAAGTTTGCCAATCATTACCTACCTAAAATCTACTCTATTCGAGTATTACTAGTCGACTACTACTCAACTATTGGAAATAATTACTAATATAAACAATATGTCTAGATATTCTTCGGTAGGTGCGCCCAATGTTGCGACTGAACCTGCGCAATAAAAGTGTATTAAACGCTTAGTTACTAATTCTTTTTTCATAACCAACGACAAAAAAAACATCCATTCACGTGGAAATAGATACACTTTGCTGATATATAAAATGATCAGGATAATAAGAAAACCAAAAGCAAATAAGAATGTGTCAATCGATACAATTGCGAGAGGGACTGCGGAGGGAAGCTGCGCTGTTCCCAAAGGGTTCGGTTGTGATACATATTTACTATGGAGCAAATCCGGTTATATGTGATCTTCCTAAGTATCCTGTCCGACCTTTGTCAAAGTCAGCGCTGCATGTTCGCGTATCAATACTAAATTAACTATTAATAAACTTGTCGTCGGCACGTACCTACTATGTAAATTTGTACTACTAAGTAAACAAATTGAAGGGACATTGTTTATTTATTTCAAAACCGTCAGTAATCGATACGATAAAATATCATAGGAAAAAGAAATTATTATTATATAAAATCAACATTAGAGAACGATATAGATTTTAAAACCAAACATAATAGAATAAAGTATTAAATTTATTCTACAATCGATCAAATGTATGATACATTAAAAAAAAAACTCGAGGTTATAATGGCAGAATAAACCAAATAGTGAGCAGGTTGATTGAAGACCCCTCCTGGCAAGGTTAAGTGCAGTGGCTGGAGATCTCAGGCAGTACATCAATCAGGATCATCCCGCGTCTACTCCATATTTATTTATTTCTTTCCGTCAAGATCCGTGGAATAATTCCACCGCGTTGAAACAAGTCGCTTTGAATTATATTGTTCTTATATTACACGCACTGATAAAACGTTTTAACGTTATCAATCAAATCAAATCATTTATTATTTGTTAAACATAGGTTTACAAAAAATGCAGATCTTATGAATAAATGTACTACAGTGCGCTATGTTTTGTCTGTGGTAAGACATACAAATATGGGTTTTTAAATATTAAAAATGAAAATACTATGCTAAATAGATTAAAGGGTGTCATCTAAAACAGTTAGTTAACAGTATAATAACATTTATCAATTAGAATTTTTTGTAATTTTTTTTTAAATTTGTATATAGGTAGACTTTTAATGTGATCGGGTATTTTGTTATAAATTGTAGGAGCGATGCCAAGGAAACTTTTCTTCAAAAGAGATGTTTTACATTTTGTATGACGTAATTGATATAATCTCGACTGTAATTCAAAAGAATACAAGTGTCCGTGTTATTCCCAGTAGACAAAGGATTATTAAACCATGGATTACACCAGGGCTTTTGAAATGTATACGAAATCGTGACAATCTTTATCGTAAAACAAAACGAGATCCGAATAATCACATAAAAAAAATAACGTATACACGATATAGGAACTATTGCAATAACCTACTAAAGAAACTAAAACGCCAGTATGAAAGATCCGAGTTCCAAAAACACCGTAAAAATCCAAAAGCTACCTGGAATCTCATTAAGGCTGTATCTAACTTAAAAAGTGCTAAGACTCCTCCCAATGAACTTCTATCTCTTCATTCAGACCCAAGTCTTTCAGCCAATCTTGTCAATTCCTTCTTTGCAAATGTTGGAACAACCCTGGCATCAAAAATAATAAATGTTCCTTGTAACTCCCAGCTTGATATTGGTACTGCTGCTCCACGTGACTCAATGGCTATATTTAGTACAAATAATGAAGAGATCGAAAGAGTCATCCTAGGGTTGAAACTTAATACCGCAGTGGGCTGGGACGGTATATCATCTACCCTAATTAGATCTGCTAGAAATACCCTTATCCCTATTGTCTGTCATATCTGTAATCTCATTTTCGAAACCGGAGTTTTTCCCACTGTATTCAAGAGAGCCATTGTACACCCTATTTATAAAAGCGGGGACAGGGCCAGTGTCACTAACTATAGACCTATATCGGTGCTTACTATCCTTTCTAAGATTGTTGAAAAATTTTTAAATAATAGACGTCTTAGTTATTTAAACTCTAACAACATTATTGCCGAGAATCAATACGGATTTCGATCAGGTAAAAGTACAGAGGATTCTGTACTTCATCTTACTGGAACTATTGCAGATAACTTAAACCATAAACTTAAAACAATAGCTATTTTTCTAGACCTTTCAAAGGCATTTGACACTGTCTCTGTCCCAATTTTGCTCATGAGATTGTGTCAGATTGGGGTAAGGGGGCTACCCCTAGATATTTTTAAAAGTTACCTTAGTGACCGCTCGCAGGTTGTAAAAATCGGCAATCACATGAGTGAAGAACAGTT
Source organism: Craniophora ligustri (assembly GCA_905163465.1). Lineage (NCBI taxonomy): Eukaryota > Metazoa > Arthropoda > Insecta > Lepidoptera > Noctuidae > Craniophora > Craniophora ligustri. Next base: position 15,233,721 of record LR990965.1, read on the forward strand.
TCTTACCTATGGAGTTCCTCAGGGCAGTGTCTTGGGTCCCACACTATTCCTCATTTACATCAACACACTTTGTAGACTGTCGCTAAAAAATTGCAAAATCATAACATATGCTGATGACACCGTGTTAGTTATTCATGGAGGTGACTGGGAAGAGGTGCGCTTTTATGCAGAGTCTGCCTTGGGAGATGTTATGAATTGGTTAAATAACAATCTGCTCACCGTGAATTTAGATAAAACTAAATTCATAACGTTTGCACCACGGCTAATATCACAACCTGATTCATCTTTCAAATTATCTGCTCACAAATGCCTCTCACAACCAAGTGCAACCTGTAACTGTTCTACAATTATGCGTACCAATGAAATTAAATATTTGGGGGTTATTATAGATAGCACTATGACCTGGACTGGGCAGATTGAGATGCTGGTGTCGCGTGTCAGAAAATTAATATTTGTGTTCAAAAATTTAAGAACCTCGGCAGATTTTCACACGTTAAAAACAGTTTATTTCGCATTAGCTCATTCTGTGATCACATACTGCATTACCGCGTGGGGATGCTCAGGTAAATGTCTTCTACTTCGTCTGGAAAGAGCACAAAGAGCAGTTTTAAAAGTCATGACGCATAAACCTATAAGATTCCCTACCCATGACTTGTATGTTCTTTGTGGAGTTCCTACTGTTAGACAAGCATTTCTGATAAGCACATTATTGCGTAAACACACTGATATTGTATACGACCCTAATCTGAATACTCTAAAACGGAGATGTAATAGAGTATGTCACACACAGAGCGCTAAATTGGTAATTGTAAGAAGACATTATAACTTTTTGAGTCCTGTTATCTATAACAAAATTAATGAGAAATTACACATATATTCGCTCACGTTGCGAGAGTGCAAATTAAAAATTGAAAAATGGTTCCTAACCATGACCTATGAGGACACAGAAAACCTCATACAAAGTTAAATTATATCACACCCTTCACACACACTCACACACACACACACACACACATAAACACACACACACACACACGCATACATATACACACACACACCACAAACATACACGCACACCATACCCGTTATACGGCTACAACTACTACTATTACCTATTATAAAAATGTTTAGTTCTAATTTTATTTTATATTTGTTTTTTTTATTTTTTATGTATTACCAAGTATAGTATTAATATAACCAAAATTGTTGTGCATGGAACTTAATTGTCATTCACTTCTGGGGTGGGCGCTAATAACTGCGACACAGTTACTAAACTAACGCAGTATTAACGTACACAAAAATTGTAAAATGTTTTGTTTCCAATAAAAATATTTGAATATTTGAATTTGAATATTGATTCGCATATTTAGCACGTGTAGGATATATTTTTACATCAGATAATTTAACAAATAAGTGTAAGTTTGCTTTCACAAATAATGCCGTTTCCAGAATATAAAGTGATGGTAGTGTAAGCAATTTAATTTTTTTGAAAAACGGTATACAGCTATCAGGTATATTTAAATTACACATTGATCTTAAACATCGCTTTTGCATTCTAAAGATTAACTCTCTATTAGTAGAGTGGCCCCAAAAAATAAGTCCATATCGTAAAACAGAACCTACTAGTCCGTGATAACAAGGTATGAATGTTTACTATTTTTGACAACTGGAAGAGAGCATATGAGTATTGGCTGAGCCTCTTGCATAATTCTTCTGTATGAGGCTTCCAGGTGAGTTTTTTGTCAATTGTTATACCTAAGAACTTAACATGACTAGCTTCATCAATTTGAGACTCTTTATACGAAACATTTACAATCGGATTTTCTCGTCGTTGATGAAAGTGCTTTACTTTTGTTTTTTTTAGATTTATAACTAAATTATTATTACTAAGCCAACTTATGATTTCATTAAGAGAATTGTTGATATCATTCTGATAGTTCTGAGGATTATTGCATTCAATTATAGCAGTATCATCTGCGAATAGAATCATATTTTGATGTGTAGCTTTTGGAAGATCATTGATCATATAAATTAAAAATAATAGGGGACCTAGTACGCTTCCTTGAGGCACTCCATATTTTATGCATCTTGGTTCGGATTTATAAATTTTAACAAGTTTAGATTTAGGACAAATTCTATTAATCTCTGTGTACTGAATTCTATCGCTTAGATATGACTCCAGCAATTTGAGGACATTTCCTCTCACGCCATAGCAATGAAGTTTTTGTAACAAGATGTGGACCATAAGTCCACATAGTCAAATGCTTTTGTCATGTCTGTGAAGATAGTACATATAGGGTTTGTTTTATCTACCGCTACTATAAGTCTGGAAATCAACTCAAATAATGCCATATTTATTGTTGTATTTTTCCGGAATCCTTTTTGTTCGTTACAAAATAATTTATACTTTTCAAAATATGTGTAAAGAGATTGGTAAATTACTTTTTCAATTATCTTTGATATTATTGGAATTTTTGCGATCGGCCTATAGTTTTTGATATCCGATTTATCATTCTTTTTGTGTAGAGGCTTAATTATAACGGTTTTAAGTTGATTGGGGAATACACCATTAGTAATGCATAAATTAATAATATGACTAAGTGGTGGTGCTATTGTATCTTTAACATATTTTATTTCTTTCGTTGAAACGCCGTCGTAACCAACAGTGTTAGTATTTTTTAGGTTATTTATTATTTTAACAACGTCATTATTTGAAACAGGTAGCATAAAAAGCGATTGTGAAGTATTACCGAGGTTGTATTGATTATTACACGATTTGCTTTTTTGTATGTTAGTTTCAATGTCATCAATAAAATAGTTATTAAATTCATTAGCAATGTGTATGGGATTTTAAGAAGCAGATTATCTCTTTTTACTGTTAAAATTGACTCTTGTGGAAAGGTTATTCTGGAGTTATTGATTATTGACCAGGTTGCTTTTGCTTTATTTTTAGACGTATTTATATAGTGGTTATTTTGCGCCTTTTTTGTTAATTTTATAATTTTTTTGTAAAGTTTAGTGTAATTTTTGAAATATAGTTTATTTATGGGATTAGGATTGAATCTATACGTCCAAAGTAGCTGCCTTTGTTTTTGACTACATATTTTTATACCTCGAGAAATCCACTTTGTTGGTTTGTTACATTTAATAGTTATGTATTTTTTTGGGAAACACAATTTATACAAAAGCAGAAAATCTTCCATAAATGTATCATAGGATTCATTTGTATCATTAGAATTGAATACTTGTGTAAATGATAGACTATCTAAATGAGTTTAAAATTTTAATAAATTGTTTGCTGAAATTTCCTGTTTTTCAATTTTCCAAAATTTCATAAGACTTGTTTTCTTTGTTGAAATTTTAAGTATCTGAGATGTGTGGTCTGATAGAGCTAGATCTATGACTTCTGCTTTACATCCTTTTTGATAATTATGGGCGAAATTATCAATGCATGTTTTACTGGTTAATCTAGTGGGCATGTAAACCGCTAGTTTTAAGTTAAACTGTAGAAGAAAAGATTCTAATTCAAGTGTGATATTATTTTTCTTTAAAACATCGATATTGAAGTCTCCCGTTAAGACAGACACTTTCTTCTTTGTCAAGTTAATTTTTTTAAGCACATTTTCTAATTTTTCATAAAATATCATATAGTTATATTTAGGCACCCGGTATATGCAAATAATAATTATATTATGTGATATTAATTCTACTGCACAGCATTCGTTATTAAACAAAAATATTTCTATAGCAGTATTACAGGAAGTTTATAAAAATAAACTTTCTAAATGTTTGTTTATATAAATACTCGGACTAAAATTTAGACACAACGCTGGTTGCATAACTTGTTTTTGTTTTTCTTTGTTTTTAAATTCCACAAAATTTAATTACATGTGTGTACCTACGTATTCAATTTAATTTATTTATGATGATGTAAATATAGAAGAACCGGACTTACAGTTACAAAACTTGCAGAAAATATCTCACGTTTTAAACTTCTATTATAACTCAGGTACGTCGCGATCAAGAATATCTTAGAATTTATAGTGGACCAGTTCATAAATCATAATATCTATTCTATGAGATATGTAATAGAATCCATTCATTCAGAAACAGGTTCAACCGAGGCGTAACGTAAAGAAATGTAAAATAATTTTAAATCCGAGGTTCTTTGTGTGGCGACCGCGGGATGGTATGTGTGTGTAGAGAGAGAGATAGAACGGACGAGGGATGTCGCGGAACAATTCGCGCGTAAACCAGCCACATCAATCTTGTGGCTTTTAAAAAAGGTCTCCGAAGATTAGTAGTAGACATCACGCATTGTAATACGGATTTTAACGCGTCGGCAAGTATATATTTGGGATTTATCTGTAAAAAAGATCGAATTAAGTGTTTATTTATTTTATTCTCACACTACAGACAAAGCTTTCCAAATAGGTCGTCATATCTACAAAGGTCCAACACGGAGCGATTCATTAACTTGTAATGCTGCCATCAGTAAATCCATTTCCTAACCGATAAACAACAAATAGGCTATTAATCACAAGTACAAGAATTGTCTCCATCACGATGCGATAGTGTTCCATTATTCCTATTATGGGACACTATCGCTTGTGCAGCTGAGAGAGTGGGCACTGGACACTCAACACTCGCCAGATAACCGCTCCGCGTGAATTATTCACGAGAGCTGGAGACACGCGCGTCAATCTCCGCTGATCTGAGCGGTGTCGTGCGAGGTGTCGCCCGACACTTGACAGTATTAATGAATCGATGTACGGACTGCGGTTACGTGTGCAAGTAGCCACTGTGATGAATAGTTGCCAAGTAGGACCTGTTTAGTTCTGGATATATTGTTATTGTTATAACGTGCTAACATATGTTGAAACTTCAAAGTACTTATTACGATTACAGCATACTCTCTAGGGCTTGTTATCAAGTCTATTTCTATCAATTTTTTCACAATATATTTTATACAAAAACTACGTATAATAACATTCCTTTTTTTATTACAGGTAATTGCCGTTAAACATTCTGTTGCAGTTCGTGAAGGTAACGTTTTGACGCTTCATGTCTTTATTTACAATAATAAAGGTCTGGGTATTTCTCAGAGAGATACCTACAGCTTATACATTCTATTCAAACAAGACAACTGACTACAAATAATGTAGAATAAATAATATTGCAGCTTGTAATGAATAACAAACTTTATTACAAAAGGAATAAGGATAGTTTATCTTAGTTTCATCTCTATTTTATAAAAGTGTTACTTTAGGTGCTATACATGTATTGGAACACGTTCAGTTGGTTACAGCTTTTGTTGTCTGATTAGTATCGTGTCCAACAAAAAGACAATCATAGTTAGAAACTTGTCGAACAGCGTTCTAGGGATCGGACGTGTTTATCACATTCAAATATTTCAACTCCAACACAACAACCAATTAGACTTCGTTGGTTTATGAATATCAGTAATTTTATTGCTGTGAAAATTATTCTATTTTTTGATAACATGTTTATATATATTCTACCATTAAAATTTTTAAGTATTTTATTTACCTAAAATGCACGTTAAATTAACACATTTCTAAGTTTTTATCGAATTTTATGACAATAACTGTACATGTAAATCATTATATTCAATTTGATTTGAAGAAATGTTGGCTACAAATGGTAGGATAATACACAATTGATTCCGAAAAAAAAGAAATAGAACTGGACCGAGAACTTTGCCCTGGGGAACGCCTCGCGTACAGCGGTCGACCACTTGTCTTCTCGTTTTTATTTGCTCCTATTTATCACTTCCCGCCTCCCATAATAAGTCAAAGCTGTTAATTCCATTTACCATTTTAAGATAGAAATTATGTTCGTTTTATGGTCTATCATGGCAAATGTAACGCACGCTAGTAAATCAAGTTGTCACTCCTTATATGCAATGTTATTATCAATACTTTAGTTATTGGAATTCAGAAAGTATGAATTGAGAAATTGGTTTACCTCTATAAAAAGCAGTAGTATCATATCATAACCAATTCTATAAAGGAATGGGTTCAATGGGTCAGTTAGATGTAAGTTGGTTCTGCAAGTCATACCCGTGTACTCAACCGTAGCCTCCGAACTGAGAGCGGTTTAAGCATGCACGTTTTGCATACATCACCGTCGGACCAAATCCGTGTATTCGTGAACAACAAAGACTACGAGTTTTAGTGTTTCCGAGTCATAAAGTTTAGTGGCGATGGCAGGAAGCACACCAACCTGTAGGTGCGGGGGTGAATGCTCGCAGAATTGTGTTTCGTGTGACGTGATCTACCGGCGGCAAGGATCAACACTCGCGTGTTCTAGAATACTAAAATATGTTCGCACAGCGCTCCCAATCTTGACCTTTAAAACTTTTCAGTTGAGTAAACTTATTTATAAATGAACAGTGGATGGAATTCCAACTTTGAAAAGTCACGAGCAGAGTGGATAATGGATTCATATAAATGAAAATGTTTATAAATAACACTCGTTAGGTCTGATATTATACTTAACTTTATGAACTAAAAAACAAGTTGATGTATAAAAACGTTATGAGGAAACTTTATATCATTTATACGTCTCTAATTAACTTGAGATACATGTCGTCTTTGTTCTTGAGTCGTAGTAAACACACTGCTGATAAAATTTAAGTTTATGCGTTCTTCTCGTCGCAGTAAAACCGCACAAAGCAACATTAAGCCAGCAACCTGTTGTAAAACTTTTATTCCTACTATAATGTTGGTGGCCGCAAATGTCACGCTGCTGCAGCTCAATTTTAAACCTAATCCGTTACATTAAAGTTTGTTTATGCTTAGCGAGTGGACTGCAGTGGTCGTTTCGTCAGTCAGTGCGATATTTAGATAGTAATTGCTGACTTTAAAATTTTTATTTGCGATAAACACTGAAAGCTTTCTAATCAAACGGACTATAAGGGAATGCGTGGTTTATCCTCCAACTAAAAAAGTTTTCTACGCCAAGCACTCTAAAAACATCTTAGTTGAAGCTGTTATTCTTCAGAATATGTAGGACAAACATAGGTTGGGATGCGGTGGAGACATAAAATAATGTTACACTGTCACAACACTAACGTCAAAAGCGTCCTCTTGTCCTGTGTGCTGGTGGATGGCTGCGGTCTTTGTGGACTTACGTCAAGTGGAGCACACGAGCGATATCAGAAATTGTTAGAGCAAGTACGCAAACGAACAAATGTTATTTGTGGAGCTCTCTAAAACATTCTAACAAGAGTTTTTTCTGAACATTTCTGTAAATAAAACGATCAACTTTTGTAAAAAGTTTTGTCAAAAAGGGACAGTAAATAGAATTCTGTTTGTATGATACTTAGGGGCGTGTTGGAGAGTTAGAGTTACGGCAGTTAAGTTGTTTCACATACACAAGTTGATATTCAATGAGAGGGTACATGTTATTAGGTACTTCAAACGTATTAAACATTACGTTTACTTTGGGAGTCGCTAAAACAACTTCGTGAAACATTTATCATTATCGTAGGAAAAGCGCCGGAATATTAAGCTGTTAGGGGAACAAGTATCTCAACACGAATGTAAACGTCACAAAACGAATATCATCGTTTTGTTCAAACTTTTGTTTCAAAGTAACAACATCTTATCTAAATTCCATTGAACATCATCGTGGGGAAGTTTGTACAAGTGTTCAAATTAATGCTTTGAACTGGAATGTAACAGTTTGACCTGGGTAGAGTAACTACAACTATTAACCTTAACACTAGAAAGTCAAGAAATTTGTCCGAAAAGGCTCGCGCCGGTAAGGTTAATTGTGTTCTGAGAGTTTGCGTTGGAACAGTCACAATACAGAGAGACGTAGAAGGCTAAAAATACTTTATATTTATTAATCTAATTCTCAGCTTAGTGTTAATGCTATTTATGGTCACATGATCGGCATGCTATAAAATTAACTAAATATTTTATTTTATTTAAAATTGATACTACTTGCTTTCAGTCCGATAAAACAGGCTTAATAGCCCAGTTCTCTAACTTTGTGTCGGCGCAGATCTAGCTCGTGCTTCATTTTGTACGCTATGAATGTCTGCACATTCATAACATTAATAAGGCTCTCCTTATTAATGTTCCAAGGTACCTACTCAAACGAGCCGTATTGTAAATGTAAAGATACGGCCCAATATAGTCATGTCATAGATTTAATACTATTTATGACACGTTAAATTTAAAAAGATAATCATTTGGGAACAATATGAGGTAATCTAGGCATACACACCTGTGAAATATATTCAATTAGCTTATGCAGAGTGTAGTTATATATTTCTATAGCTATAAAGTGAAACCACAGGTCAACGCAGTAATCCTGCATGATACAATTAATAGAGAAAAAATGAGGCAGATTGAAGATTCTGTTTGTGGTTATTATGTGATGTTCTTGGCGCCCACGCGCATGCGCACAGCCGCGACCGGCGGCGCGGCGTGGGCGGCGCACTTACCTAGCCGAGTATTGTTACAGCTCTGTTTAATTACACTGCCGCGTAGGAAACGTATCGGGATGGCTATTACGAAATTACCACGTAAACCGATCATCTCCATGTTAGATCGTGAATGATAGCTGGCTACGCCTATTTGTTGTGTAGGATTGGTTACCCTGTCTTGCCATATTGTGGCTCGATTCGAAAGTGTCGAATAAAAGTGATAGGAACATTAATACTAAAACTTCTGACTAGATTCTAGATTAATAGTATTGTAGTTAATAGTGTAGTAGTCTTCCTGTGTTATTAAAGTTGATTATCAATATAAAACTGCAATAAACGCTTGGTTCGGAGTCATAAGTAATTTAATGAGTAAACTTCACCGCGTTTTCTTGCTATTAGTGGCCGATAAAATGCTCAGTTTGAATCTTAAATGAAACTTGGCCGGTTTATAAAGAAACCCCTAGCTTTTATATGTCATGGAATTAAAGTAAAGCAATGCAGATTTTATGCATGCAATGCAATGCATTAGATCTTGCTCTGTGGCATTCAGTACGTCGTACACATGGACGAGTATAAGCTGATAATGATGAATGCCTAATTACCTATATAATAAAATGTTACTATAATTTAGATACAGGCTATATTTTTAATAAAAAGACTCCACTGATCACCATTCCATACCTCAACCCTCCAATAACCACATCTGCTGTGTCTGGCACTGCAGCGTGCGTCAAGTGCACAATATGATTGTGTTGGTGCACAGTTATAACGTCGGTATTCCGCACTTCCCATAAATTAACAGTTCGCCGTCGCCGCGTGGGAACTCTGCAGCCGGCACTCCGCACTCCGGCAGTCCGCACTCCCCATGTTTTTGTTCCATCCCGAGATCCCACCACTGATATCATAAAGAAAACAACCACAGTACTGTTTCTATTTCTTTATTAAATTAAATAAACAATCTACACACATCGGACGCAGGGTTGGACAGAAACTATTTGTCCGTCCCGGTTTTATTAATAAAGTGGATTCGGGTTAATAAAAGAAGTAAGTAAATAGATTCAGTCTGATCCCGTTTATTTTATAATGTATTATAATAAATCTGTTCGTAGTTGCCCAATGAGGAATTGAATGATCAAATATGTAAATAGATACACACGGTTTTTATAAAGTTACTGCTGTATATATTTACGTTTTAATATTTAAGTATATTTTTACGAGACGCTCTTTCTCATCACGTAGCCCCTTTATCAGTGTTATAAGCAGAGTGCCAATGCCCCGGCGTGTGCATAACATGCTTGCAATATATCTTATGTATCATAAGCGTTATAAAAACCTTCATATCCACGTCGTTACCGCGGGTTCCGCAGCGGTGGGGGTCGTTCGCGTCTTATGAAATGGTGCCCCTAAAAACATGGTCCATATTAAAGCTTCAGCTGCACAATAGCTTCTTTGTGCAGAATATCTTGTTCAATTCACGTGTTGTATCTACTGGAATAACGCAAAACAAATTTTGTTTCTTTCGGGGTAAAAGAAAATGATCCGCGGGAACATATAACATAGTTTCAGGTGTTAAAGGAACTACTAAAGGAAACTTCTAAACTCTGTCAGTAGTACGTTCTGTCCCACAACAGTACGGAACCACAAAAATATGTTTCTTTTGCCGGCAGCTACTTATTTCCCGCGTCACGTTTAAGTTCTTTTTTTAAATCTACGTATATTTTACATTGATATAGCGGCGCAGGTGGAGACTTTTCCTCGTGTAGTCTAGCAAATGTATTCAACGGAACATCTCTACAGTTGTGATTCTTATATCAACGATATTGGGTTGACAATCGCTTGCGGTGACTTGGATGAATGTAGTGAGAATCGGATAGTATGAAACAGTTTGTACGCATCGATGATTCTCTGTACCATGAATAAGTTAGCAGTTACCACCCTGTTTTCGGAGTTGGGGGGCGGGGGCGCGGAAACAATGTTTTTGTAAAGAAAATGTTGTGTAGATAATACTTGTTCACAAGCTTTTTGAGGAAATTGCAGCAACACAATACGGCGCAAGGAAATGACGTAATCAATACCTGCTTCCTGCTTCGCCGGAGGACAGAGTCCCGACACCGTATACCTTCAGTTGTAGCACACGGCTTTACCTGCTGTCTACTTGTGAATTATGTCACTAAGATATCCTTATAAAATTCCGTGGCTGTTTTTGCGAACAATACACGAACACCAAACACACTGCAGCATTTAGCAAATTATTTCCATGGGCCGTACGTTAGAAAAAAGTAATTCAATTACAGTTTAGTTAGGTAAAGAGGTGTGAACACGCGATCAGTTAATTTCCTCCGCGGCACGCAAACAAATAACCATACGTTTAGTTACGTTCACTGTGGGGTTTGTACAAAATGTTTCGCACGAACGAAACAGTTGTTGATGGGCTTTGAAAGATTTATTTAAAGTAAATTGTAATTATCCGTAAGTTAAGTTCAATCTTAAATTAAAAGATCAACTTGTCAAACGCCTGTGTCGAATACTGCATGAGATTATTTAAATTCTCGAGAGTTTATACCAATATTGCAACACAAGTGTTTACGTAAGAACGTTTGCTTTTAACATTATAGTGGGCTGTGATACCTAAAGCTTAGATTGAGAAGTACGTTTGTGTTTTCTCAGTAAATCAAACGGGTCCAAGCTAAACAGTGTGGAGGTGAGGTGCTCTCGGCGGAATGTGTTGCTGGTCGCGATGTGTGCCGGCGCGGCGCGGTGTGCTGCGACTATTGTCAGCATAACGGTTGAATGGCGGGTGCCACGAATCAATATTTGTGTGTTTGCGGACGCACCCGCCACAGTCAATACTCGGACAAACGACAGGATACGGATAGAATTACCTTTTAATCCTATAACAAACCGCCGAAGGGAAATAACATTTAAATACATTTAAAAACGGCGGCTCAGATTGCTTAAAGCGCATAAATTGTTTGCTGGGATTCCCGTATCGTATTATCAAAGGTGTGGATGATTCAAAAAATAATCTCTTTCATATTTTCCGTCTGTATTTTATGTATCTTTCATGTTTTATTTATATGCAAAGCGATTTATATAAATAGGTATTTTTCATTCCTCTTTTATAACTTGACAAAGTCTAGTAGCTCGTACAATTTGGTGTCCCGTGTATTGTAAGCCATCGCCTTGTCCTCCGAGCCCGCTCCCGGCTCCCTCGGTCCCTCGGGTCCCGCGGAACAAACTTTGTCTATAAACGGTACTTTTTACACTTTTTATGTGTATCCTCTGTTGTACTAACTTTATTAAACTTTTACTGCTTAGCACAATTTTCATTAAGTAAATCTTTATTGTATTAATCATGGATCATTGGGTCTTCTTTTGAATCGTTTGATCTTCCTTGTATTATAGGAAGTTAGAGATACTTTTCAAGAAAAAGTTTCTGGAATGTTTGTTATCTTGAAGATTCATCCAAGGGGAATTAAAAGCCTTAATAGGTACCTACAATTAATAGATAAAGTATCTACAATGAATTATAAACATATTTAATCCTTTTTTCACTCAGTAGTTAGACTTTCTCAAGTATTTTCAGTAAGGAGTACGTTTAACGCACAGATTCTGAGAATATGTTTCATTTAAAACTTTCTACTCAGCACTCGACACAGCAGTTAGGCAGCGCCGCGGTCGCCGCAACTCGCGACAATTTCATATATTTTTACTGGTTATAAACTTTTATTTAAGTGCAGCGAGTTAGTGTTGATGAGATACTTTATAGCGAGCGCGGCTTTATGCTTGATATCGTAAACTTTGGACAAAACTTGGCTCCGAGCGTGTTCACACTCGCCTTGTTTTGTGGTCGAACTTGGACCCTGTGGCTTTGACTAATTTATACCACACCAAGTGTATTAAATCATATTTGAAATAATAGATAGTATTCAGTCTTTCAATAACATTTTGTAACTAATATTTCATAAACAAAAGAGCAATTTTAATCGTTTGCCTGAATCTTATTTCAACTTGACTAATTAATGTCTATTTTAAGACTTTAATAACCCAATTTATTTTAAATGTTTCGTGGTTATTATATCCTATTTGTTTATAAATGTAGACAACATAGGTATATGTAGAGTACCTATTCGCAATATGTCAATCACGGTAGTAGGTGCGGCGGCGGCGGGCGGCGCGACCACAGCGTGGTGAACACAGTGTGGTCGCGGCCGGCCACACTGTGGCTGTGGCTGGCCACTGCCGTGCACACTAAACGGAATCAGTTTATAACCTTCCGAGTTATTACCACTAAAGTTATGGACAAGTCGGACGTCATGGCGACTGATTGAAGCACGAATTATTTGAATTATTGTTGTTTTATAACCTCATAACTATTTATGTCTCCGTGGCCAGTTAACTTCTTGATTCGATACGGTATTTTATGTTATATTTGAAATTTTATTATATTATAGAGAATTGTAATCAAAATTATAGGAGTTAGACCAGACACAAATATTATATAGACGTCAGTTTATTTGTGTTGTACCTATTTAAAATAAACGTCATAGAAACCCTATAATCTCTAAGGAAAGCTGATGAAGTTGAGTGGATGTGTGTGGGATGGATAACAAGCTTGTAATCAAATTACATAAATCTCTGAGCATTGTTCAATTATAAGACTTGACTCCATGTACCGTTTATAGAGGTCAGAGGAAATCCGCGGCCCTCGCAGCGCAGTTGCCCTCTAGAGGTCCATAAAGGGAGCAGGCGGGAAGTTAATAAGCCTAGGGCTCCCCCGGCTGCAGCCACTCCGCTTGTATTGTTATTGCTTGTGTTAAGTAACCGAATTGCTTTCTATAAAACGGTGGTACTACAAAACGACGCTAGAAACCCATCCGTCATAAGGGTTAGGAATAACATTATTCTTAGGACAAATCGTAGATCCATCGACTCATGATAAATAATATATTATGATCACATTTTCTATTATAATTATCACGTAAGAAGGGTATCACCTCCAACTCCCCACATACACAAACACACACGTAAACATACATACTATACATATAGCAGTATAAAATATTAATTAAGTTTATACTTAGGTCAGTTTACGATGGCGACACGTAGAATCAAACAACTTGTACAATTCCTGTCGCTGGCGGATAAACGACTACGAGTCTGTCGGCCTGTGGGGCCGCGTTATCTGAACATGTAACCGCGAAGTATGAAGACTTTGTCATTATCTTACAATCTTTGTACATAAATGTGCAAGTTATAGTTATATTATTAATATAAAGTATGTCAGCCGACTATTAACACGACTCTAGCAGGTCACTGCATACAGTAACATATGAAAATATGTATTAAAGAATTTTTCTGTTCTTAATTTTAATTTGAGCGATTTATAAATTTTTCTTAGTAGTAGACTACTTTACGACAGCTAAGAGAAAAATGAGAGGAAGCTATTTTGTATTAAAATAATACGTGCAGACATAAAAACTAAAGTTGTACTTACTTATCATCTATTAGCGTTGACAGCTTAACACACACTTTTGTCGAATGAATTATTTTATTACCCGTTACCCCAAGCAATTGTCATCCTAAAATATCTAATCTCTGTTAATGATATTGCATTTTTATGTCGCAAGTTCCCAGCTTAAGTAATAGGGATATGTGATGTTTGTGTGCGGGAAGGGACGTCGCGTCGGGCGTCCGAACCCGCGACCCTTCACCAATCGATCGGTTCGATGCGCCGCGGCACGGGGCCCATCGGTTTATGTCAGGGGTTCTCTAATTAGCACTGCTTTATACTGAAATGGGACGTCGTTAAAGGAACCATTAGGATGGTATTTGCGTGGGACCCGCAGACTATCTCGGGAGTGAAATTGACCGAACAATCCATAGTATTAACTCATTTATGACTCACACTTCATAAGTTCGTAACTAACGCTTGGAACAAAATTCCTTGAGTAGCAGACAGGATTAGGTGTATGACGAATGGTTCTCCTAATTCGAAGCAACGATTTTCATTACCCGTTAAGTGTAATTAATCATGGTGGCTAATTGACACCAGTTGGGCACGCTGGACCGGCGCGGGCGTGTGGATATAGCAGGAGTCACGGGAATAAAACTACTGCTGTTTATGGCGAGCGACGATAAACGTCAATCGTACGGTGATTGGATATTCTTATTTAACAACATTTGAGTACGCTTACAGCGGTGTCCATATTGCAGGGTTTTAATAACTTTCCATTGGATCTACGTTGGTCTTGACGACAATTAGTGTTAGTGTCCATAAAAGTTTTATTTTTATTTATGAAAATACTTTGATATAATTATACAAGTATAATATACTTTAAGTTGTACTTACATAATAAAATTTAAAGCTAGATTATTGATCTGGAAAAATAGGAGAAACACATTACTCTCATAACTCTTCATATAAAACCAGTTGTATAATTTTAATTTCCTAAGTCCTCTAAGTTCAAAGCAGCATACAGAGCGCCGCACATTCCGGTAGCGGAACATGTTGTTAACCGTGCACTGGCTCCGAGTTCCACACAATAAAACCGCCATAACCCTTCACCGCTATCAATTTTCTAATGCAGTTAACGTCACAACTGCACTGGCGGCTACGTGCCCACTGCCGCTGCCCGTAACCGTATAACTACTGTATTTCTGATCCACACGTGAGCCGTAACTAGACTCTTTTGGCCTTTTGCTTGTTCGCATTTCAAATTGCAGCTATAAAAGTTCATAGCATTAGTTCCGTACGAAAGCCCAATGAAAATAATTTCTGAATAAAAAAAAAATACCTTTATAAAAGTTTTATATGACAAACATCAAAGGAGCAACTTTCCCGATCTAATAATATCGGACCACTTTAGAACCGTTTGAATGATGGTTTCCATAACGCGATCACATTGTCAGAACTAATCGTAAACCCGGTGCATTTCCTTGCGTACATTTTAAAATCCTTCCGGTGGCCATTATGAATGTTATATGATGTCTGACTGCTGGGAAATTACTGTCTGTCAGTCAGTTGGAGCGAGTGTGTGGCGCCGGGGCGCTATTTATAGGGGCCACGGCTAAGGCCCGGCAAATAACAGTCCAGCAATCATAATCATATGTTTACGTGGCTATGTGACACGCCCCTGTGCTTTGTGGGAGAAATATACTTGACACGATGTCAAGTTTTATACAATTCACTGGAATTGAATGTCGGTATTTAGTAATTTAACTCGACACAAAATATTTGTATTTCTTTAGGCAGGTATACCTTGTTCCTGAATCCCAATTCCATTTTAACCTACATGGATATCAGATACAAACTGCATCTATCCATTCAGAAAATCGGTCCCGTAGTGAACTGCTCTGACAATCAGTAGCAATATAATCTGCAACCCAACCTCCATTATTCGGAACCGGCAAATCCTTTAACCGCGTATCGTTTAAAATAAAACAGCAATATCCCGCTGCCCAATGTATTCGGTCGAGGTTGGGCACAATAAAAAAACCCTATTATAAATTCAGGGTCCTGCACCGAGGAAGTTTTCCAATATAAACGGGTCGTCAATATAAACTCGCGAGTTACAATAGGCCCTCGAGCATGTGTTATTGTCCATTACGTATAAAATACTATCGGAAAACGATTTGGAAGTCCAGACGGCATCGGCGCAACAAAAGGAGCTCTCGCCGCGCCACTCGCGACTGAAACAAACAAAACTTTTTATCACACCGACGAGGTGATACTAATAGTTTTAAATCAATGGCTAGTTTAAAACTACACATTTGTATATATTTTTTTATCATTTAAAGCCTAAATTTCCAGTTTCTGATCATTTCAATACCAAGTTGAAATTAAAGATCAAACACGCCAATGCAAGTCGGTCTAATTTAACTATATTACAATGTATACTACATTGTAATAAAATCTTCTCATTCAAATAAAATCTTAAGATATATTCGTTTTCTTTTTCTCAACATCCGCGATCTTTTGTATTGGCAACAGATGTTACTATTTCCCCGATTGTACGCGATTTGAGTCAAAAATATGCTGTAATATTGGTCACGAGCGTGGAGGGTGGGTGAGTCCTCCGGGACGTGTAGTTCCAGACCCTCCGAGCTCGCGTGTGGTAGGGGCTTCGGTCCTCTCTTGATCGCCGTTGATTTTACCTCCATAAATTTACATACAACTATCAAATCAAGACGTCAACTTCTCTAACATAACATAATAATTTATATTTCTTAAAAGTTGCTCCTCACGGCCTTGACGCAACTTCTTGATGCGTTTTATATTAAAAGTGGAGAAAGTTTGACCAACAAACACCCGTATTACACTAATAATAAAGTAGGCGGGGCACAAGTTACTTTGTACGTTGTTCGCTATTATGGACCAGTAGAATCAGTGCAAAATAAAACTCGGTAAAATTAAATGCCAACTCGGATATAAAATCACTTAACGCGTTTTCTGTTTATGTCCGAAGGCCCCGAGAGTCCGATGTACTTATTATTCTCATGCAAGATTCAACGTCGACGCGATTTGATGCGTTAAAAAGCTGTGTTTTAAGTGCGGCGCGGAGGAACGTCGTAATGTTACGAGGGCGATACCTCAAGCTAATGAATTTTTCAACAACTCCGTCAGTTCGGCCGCGTTACGAATCCGCGCTCGTCTCGAGAGCTCACTCTTGTTTATTGTTTCTTGTAAATGTGGAATTGAAATTTATAAACATGGTTTGTAAAGGAAATTGATATTGCTGTTTGTATCGGCTACAGTGGCAAGTGTTTTGTCTGTAGTTCGCCTATAAAATCTTATGTTCAAATGTTTACTAAATTAAACTCTTCGATTTAATACGACAAACTTCCATTTGCATAAATCATTTTTAAGTAGATTTGAACCTGTTTTAGAAATGAAATATGCACCTTTTGAATTTTGAATGCTAAAACTATATCGCTATAAATTCTCAGCACGAACGTGTCATTGACACTGTACGAGTCCTTTTTCAGCTGAAAGCCGATGGAAATCGTTGTCAATAGGCACTCGGGCAGCCTGTAATTTAACACCGTTTTAGCGAGTTAACGTCTAACCTGTAATTCAGTTCATGTCTGGCTCGGTGCCTGCGCTGGAATCTTTAAATAGCGCGCGTTAGACCTAATAACTGTTTTGTTATTGTTCTATCTAACTGGTGTGTTCGTTATTACTACAATTTGTATTTCGAAGGCAGGTTTAATTGTACTATTGCTTAATCAACAGTGAATCACTCTAATAACTCTATTGAGCGTGGCTTGCTATTATTAATTTAGTTGTTCTTTATCGTCACTCAATAAACAAATTGAGCCATAGTTACTGGTTTAATCGTTATATCTTTATTTGCATAATATCACAACATACTATCAACATTATTCGGACATAACCCTAATCACCGAAATGTTACTGAGAATGTTATATTACTGTACAGCTGAGGTATTGACCTCAAGAGCTCACGACTAGCAGTCGCGCTTACTATATACTGTACTTGCTACAATAAGCTAGCTAGTTGCAACGTTTACTTCCATCTAATGAACTACAGAATTAAATGTACGTCGATTCTTACAAACTATGTTGGTCAAGTTCTTAGATAATAAGTGAAACTAAAGCAGTGACCGCCACTCAGTCTGGCGGCGCGGCGCGCGGCGCGCGGCGGGCTCTCAAAGCCGCACGCGACACTAACTCACCGCGCCGTGTCGATAACATAGAGTTTAAAGATCGCAATAAATCGCTTGTAAACAGCTTCACAGAGACACAAGTACTGCTGCATACATTACAACTTAACAATGTTTTAGCTGCGCATTTACATAAATTACTTAATTTTAAAATATTGTATCTCAAATTTAACCTGCCTTGACTGCTCATTCATACGTTTAACATTTCTGGATTTGATTTCAAAGTCAAGCCTAATTTAATAAAATTCTCACTAGTATCTTGTATTTTGGATAAGAACCTAGTCAATGGCATTAGCATCACCTCCAAAATGTACGTGAAAACTGTGGGAGTATAAAAGTGTACATACCGCTGCCTTCGCCCTCGTACGATACAAGGGTCGTATGTGATGTTGTGTTTATAACATAATGTTGGCTCGTCGGCTTGAGTTTTTTGTTTGCAACAGGAAGTGCCTGTAATTGGATTTTTTCCCTGAATTCCTTGTAACTGGATGTGTTCAATTAATTACCAAATAACTCGGCCGTCATTACGTTGTATGTTGTCGTATTATAAGACGACTATTAGTATATTTCAAGGAATTTCTTATCAGTTGTACTAATTTTTTCGCGATATTTTGATGTTAATTTATATTATTTGGACATTTTGGATCGTTAATAGAATTAAATTATACAGTCGAAGAGTAGGTATTGTTGTAATCTTAATATTGTCTAAGACGATGTACAAATTATATTATTCAGTAATGTACTATAGTGAATGTGCCGCGGTATAACACTAAAAAGTAGTTTTATCTCCATGTCTAATATTCGCGTAAAGATAAGAAATATGTACAAAGCTTATTTGACTCAGCGCAATATCGAGTTAAGTACTAGAACTCGCAACAAATAAAGCGTGTTCACATCTCGTCACCAAGTCATTCCACGGTACTTAATCGTGGCACGCGCTGTAAACCGGAGGACGCGGCCTTCGGTGAAAGAGATCGTAAACGGGAATTAGCACGGCGTCCGACACGGAGCGCGCCGGACGCCGGACGACCGGACGACCGGGCGCGCGAGCCGGTCGGCGAGCCATAGCGGTTGTCGCATTTGCATACGCGTATTGGTCGCAATAACGCGCGGCCGCCATTGAATCGTCCAGTAACCTACGTAGTAAAGTATGGTATTTAACTTGTTCGTTGTGACTGTATTACTTATAAAGTTCAGCAAGTTAGGCTTGATAAAATGAAAATATAAAACAATGGGTCAACGTTCTTATTTCTTCGCGAACTTTCTCCTTCAACATTTTAACCGCACCCACGTTTAAAATATTTGATATTACACAAACACACGGCAAGAATAACCTTAGACCGTACAAATGTTTTAATAACGTTCGGGAAACGAGCAGGCAAACCATGGCTTTAAAAAAGAAGAAGCTAGATGCCAAACTAAATCACCACTTGAAAATTTTTAGAACCTTTACGTTTTTCTTTGTTTGAGAGATGTTGTCTAATAAATTGTTTAAACATGTCAGTCAACTCCACATGAAATGACAAACTTACAATAAGTGTGATAGAACCGACTTATTATTTTACTTAAATACACTGAATAACGAATAAAAATGGCAGACAGCTTAGATATCCCGCAGCATTTTCAATTTTGAGCAGCAATGAGAATTCAGTTATATATCTGCAAATACAATTGTATATTTGCGTGGAGTTGATATCTAATGAAGGTGAATTTACATGTATATTAGTGCGCAATGAGGTCTCTCCGCGCAGAAGTGTTTTGCCGACTCATCTATATGGAGATCACTTATTACATTATTAACTGTTGAACTGACTCCGCTAACTTAGAACCGCTCTCTCCGCCTCAGTATTGCTTATTCTGGTCTTATCGAAATATTTGCATTTGTTGGTAATTTTACTGTCACAGTTAATCATGCTTTATCAGTTATTGCCTTAGTTACAGTCTACTTTGTCTTGATTTCGTAATTGATTGCAGCAATTCATTTAGCTTATCGTTGGAAAAGCTTAAACTTAGTATTCTACATAATAAGTATCACGTCGGCAAAGAGTTTCTATACGTATGTCTTCGTGTGTTTGAATCAATTAAAGTAGTGCCGGTAGTAGGTATCTACGACATTTTTGGAATAGTGTCAGTCCTACACGATGGCGTCCCACATTATGTAGTAATCTCGCGTCGATAACGACCCTCATATTTTCACATGTTTATAGTGATCGGTAACAGCGCAACAAATTATGCGCGTTTTATTACCTATCACATAAAATATCAATAAAATCTAACGTATTTAATATATATTAAGTGGGTCGTCAGTAGTTGTTATAAATCAACTATAAAATTACAAGGAAGTCAAAACTTTTAAATACTCGACAAGGCTATAAAATAATTCAAATGCAAAGGGGACAAACAAATAAAACGTCAGTGTAAGGTCAGCGAGCCGCGACATTTGACATCGCACGTGAAGCACGACACGACATGCCGGCGACTCCTGCTGAACACAGGTTTAAGGGCGAGACGAGTGCAGGCGCAGGACATGTCATGTCATCTTTGAAGTCATTGCAAATTTTTGGCCACTTTAACTGGTGCATATTTTTGACTGCCTCGTTGGTCTAGTAGTCGTAAGTACGAGTACTAAAAAGGATAGGACTAGATTCCCAGGACGCATAAAGTGTATAGGTAGTTTGTCTTTGAAATTCTAAATACCCCGGCGAAATGTGAATTTATTTATTTCACCTTTAGCTAACCCTTCGGGGACAAAAGGCACGAAAAGACTGATGGTATGTTATGTGATGTTATTTTTAAACAAATGCTGCTTGATCTACTAAAATGAGCAGACATATTGCGCACCATAACCTACGCGAAAACTTTTAAATGTAAATAAATCTTTCCAACTTAGGGAGCAGTTGGTAGTTTGTGATTAAATCTACTTCAAATTCCATGCCCCTTTTAGGGTATTATTACCTTCCCATGGACTTTATCAAAAGCTGTTGCTCGCGATACAATCTCCCCCGAAAGTGTTTGGAACACGCTCTTTTAGTTCCACGACAACAGTGACACGCCGGAACAGGCGTCGTCGATGACGGTCGCACTTACTTTTTGTAAAGAATCTGAAATTACATACGTCAACGCGTTCAATGGGGCGTTTAAAAGCATTCCTGTTTGCACCCCACGTGTTTGTGTAACTTCCAGCTATTTTTGTCTTCGCCGTGACAGATGGGGATTCTAATGCCAATGTTGTGCATAAAAAATGGTTAAATCTTTTCCTTAATCTCGACTCAATATTCGTGCACTTAGGGTCGCGCCACACACGTTGCGTTTCACCGTCAAACTTCGTTAGCAACGCTTTCGCGAGCCCTGGTGTTACTAGTCGGAACGGAAACGATAAATAAGCCAGTTTGTTATCTTAACATCTACCTATGTGAAGTAGTTCAGCTAAGTAATTGAATATAAAGAAATTGCTCAGTTAAAAAATAAATAGACCAACTGTTATTATTATTAATCGCTATGTCATTGACATAGATATGTTCAGCAGTCAGTTACTGGGCAAATACTTATTCTGGTGCCACATTCTTTCTTTGTCAGATACAAAACAATGCAATAATTATCGCAGCCATACCCAGTGACAGAAATAAAGTTTGTCAGCGCGTGACAGCCGGGTGTCGCAGTGTCGCAGTGTCGCGCCGCGTCAATCTGTCGCGCTAATTTACGACTTGTCGCATCGTGAGTATTTCGGGAAACCTAAACCATTCAGATTGCCCCTATCGGTTACTGATGCGTTGTTTTGGTTTTCGTTCACGGTTTCGTCTGACATTTTAATTAATGAACAGTGGCGTTATAGGTTAAGATCACTATTGTACACCGTTACTATTATTATACTACATTTTAAGCGTGCGAATGTCATAATGATACCGTTACGTAGTCTTCTATATACTGTTAATGTATATTTTCATCTCGCTTCGTAAAAAATGTCAAGGATAATAAAATATGCGAACACATTTACAATTTGATTGAAATCGTCTGCCACCTACCGCGAATTGATCGACCCCAAACGTGCGAGGAAAATAAAAATAATGTGTCGTTCCGTCCCCATTTCTAATAAAACTTTATAAACTCGATTTATAATACAAATGGAGTTGAACCGACGACGCATTGATTGAAATGTGGAGTACCGGTATTTATGATTGACTGACGACAGACGCGGGATTGGTGGTTATCAGAACACTCATTTATAATGCAATTCCATTATTTGGAAGAACATTATTTCATTTTATGCTATACAAACAGCTGAAAAAATTAGGTTATTGTTACATTGCTGTTAAATACAATATATTTCATATATATATTATATATTCACGTTAGAATGGTAGCTGCACGGAGCTGTGCGCGGAAAGGAGCGGCGCGGCACCGCGCGGTGATCACATTTGTAGAGTGACACCTGCCGCCCGTACTCGTCGAGTGCACTGTCTTGTACACTGTCGCAGACACAAGCTCTCTTAAATAAACCACTAAAGCTGAGATACAGCTGAATCAGCCAACTGATTTTCTCAAGTACTGTTTTCCAATGTTCGTTTCACATTGTGTTCAGTTGCTAGCGCTATACGATGCAGCGCTGCTCAACTGCTATTTGTTTAAGTATGAAGACGTACGCTGCGCACATATATCAAGTTAAGTGCTCAATACTTACAGAGTTCACTTAAGAAAACTCGTTAACAATTTCGTGGAAACTCAGTCTCAGTACAAAAGACAACATTTTAGCACCCCGAGAATTGCTTGCTAAGCAATATGTTAAACTGTACACAAAAGGTGACGTCTCATAAAATATGACACTGGAAGTAATAACTTTGTATGAATTAGCCCTAAAATCTTTACGGCCACTTGACTGTCAAACAGACTCTCGACTGTCCGTGCGTATTTCAGACCAACCACTTGACTCGCACTACGGAGTAATTAGTTTAAAGCGGGACGATGGTATTACTACGAAAATGTATGTGGTTAACCACACATTATTGTCCGGAACACAACGTTAAAACTTCATCAATTGACAATAATTAAAAAAACTAATACCTATTTGTTCGACTTCAAATATGTGCAGTTAATATAAGTATGTAGTTAGATCGCATGCAAGATTTCGGCCATCACGAAATTATTGACTTCATAATGTTAACATAAATTATGATTACATCAATATATTGCATAAGTATTGCTGGTTTATGTCATGTTTCCAAGATTAATATCTATTGATTTAACAATTCTAAAATTTATTTTATAGCCATTATCCATCCATGTAATAATATTGATTTTAACTCATTTTCATCATCTCTGGGCATGGGCGATAGCAAGATATAAAAGTTTTCATTACTATTAAGATCGCAACTGATCAGATATTTTACAGCTCAAAAATCCGTTTTATGTGTCAGCGAAAATTGGTGGTGAACATAAGGTGGTGTACGTATTGTCGCATAGTCAGCAGTCGCGTGTCGTCCGCGCGTGTCGTTAAATTTTATCGCGCCCTCCACACATCTGCGTCGCTCGTTACCGCGGGCCGCCGCCGCGACTATGTGTTGCCGGCCGCCGCGCCGCGCCGCCTCGCGTCTTCTCATCTGTCGCCTGATGTTGGCAAATGTTCACTACGATTTATGGATCGTATTGTTTTGAATAACTCAATTTGTTTGCGGACACTAAAACGAAATGTAATATTTGCTTTGACGTGAAGTTATGGGATACATTTTGTTAATAGCAACATAAAAATGTTGCACGTTGTTTCTAACAAAGTATAAAATAAGAACATTTGTTTTAATATTTACCAATGCACTAAGGCAGTACAAATAAAAAACCTGAGAGCCACAATGGAACGCTTATTAGGTACTGTTTTTATAAGTATTTGAAAACATTCCATTTACACCTGGCGTGTAAAGAAGTATTTGAGTTACCTACCGTTGAACCCAATGCAAATATAAACAGACAATAAAAATGTGTGCGACAACAGACATAGTGTGAAAGCTGAACGGTTGATGGGCAAACAAGACACCGACGCACAATGGCGCGGCCGAAGCTCGCGCACCCGCGCGACGCCACGCGTAACGCGCGCGACAAACATGCGGCACCAATCATGTAGACAGGAATGCCGCCACCTGACACTTGTACTTATAAACCCTTATAAGTCGTCCTACTACCAACAGATTATAATCTTTATGCGTTACGGAATAAGGAGCAAGGGTTCACCTTGCGACATACTACGCATAACAATATATTTATTTTGACAGGTTTATAATCTTGGTTACCTACCAAAGTTATATACGAACTGTATTTGATTGTGATCGTGACTATCTGATATAATAAATAACTTGTAGATAACTTGTGATGTATCTACTGGTTCAGTAAAACAACTGAGAAGCCTTTGTCCCTTTGCGGCGCGTGCTATGGATTGGTACGAATTCGTTTTTCTAAGGTAGCAATACAATTGAGCAATTAGCAATTTGGTAATTAAATAAATAAAGAAATATTATTACTATGTTATTACTTTTACACAACGCAAAGCTTGCCGTCCATGTTATTCTCGAAAAGTCACAAATTGCTATGTAAATAGCATCAATATTTTTTCCTGACGTAACGTTATCATGTAAACCGCTAAAGTAACGTCTCTGAAATGCCTCGCAACCCTATCTACTTACCTATGTCATTACGTGTAAAACGAAACTCACATATAAAAAGTAACACTCTTGTAACCCCCGTCTCATTCAGAACCTCCCGTCAAACGCTTTCAACACATTTCAAGTAAAATATCGCGTACATTTTTGCCGGCAGAGGTCTAGGTTTGTGTCTCGGAAGCTGATAAAGTCACTCTGAGTCGATGTCGAAGCCTTCCGTTCCGTGTCGCACGAAGCCGCGCCGCGCCACGTAGCACCGCGCCGCGTCGCGCTGTGACGTCCTGCCTCGCACTGACAGATTTCACGCTTGGACATTTTAACTTGAGAGATTTTAAATGGAACGGAAATTCTAAGATCGAATTTCGTAAGATTTCATTTTATAATCTTCTTTTCTACTTGACGTAACATAAAGCTTTGGGAACCTTTATTTAATTTTTAATCTTTATTTTATTTAGTTATAAAGTTACTTTAAATGAAGGCCGCAGCCATTAAGACTTTTTGGAAAAGATAATTTAATTAAATTACTTAACTACACAAACTGATTACCTCATCAGTCCTCCAGGAGTGGGTAGTATGATATCATTCGCTAATTCTGATCTGTCTACACAATTATCATAATCCCTGAGCTGTCACGGAGGCTGCAGACAGCATTACGCTAAAGCTTACGTTTGATTCAATTAAACGGTCGGATTCCTAAAGCTGACAGCATCGTACATTAATGATTTACTCTAACTCGAATATTACATTAAACCAGCAAGTTAACTGTACGTCAAAACACTACATCAACATCATCCCTTTAGCTTTGTAACCCTTCACTGGAATCCTTTTCTAATGAACATCAACAATTCGTTTCAACGATACGTTGTACGTCATATTATCTAAGCACTTTGATCAAGAGGCCTGCTCCACCCGCCCGCGCGCCGCACCCCCGCCCCCGCGCCCCGGGATGATATTTTAACGCTCCCCGGACGTATTAATCCCTGTTAAGTCCGATAAATTATTCAGTTAACTAAAGCACCAGGTTGAGCAACAACGTCTTTGGGGAATACAAGGACCGACTTAGTAACTTTTTAGCCCTTTTGTTCTTAATACCACTTAATGTTCTCGACTTCGTGCCCTGTTTGCATCCTGGAAATATAATTTGAGAAACATTAAATATTACTTCGGTGAGAAGTCTGATTTGAGTTCGGATAATGCTAAAGTTTCGCGTTGAGCGGTTGTGTTCTCTTGGAAACAGACGACGGCGGCGCTTCCATCCACTCGGCAGTTCTTAAATAAGTGCTTTGTACTGAGATGCTCTTTGAGGTAACTTAATTAAGGAGTATCATTGGATACACGGTACTAGTTACGGATTTACGTTGATTATAATTTTAAAGTGTCACCTTAGACTTGCAATTGCTCTACACTATTGCAATTATTATTGAAATTCAATTGGATTGCATACGAAATCGTTGCGTACGTTTTGCTGTGGGTACTTTATTAAGTAAATATTGCTTCTGTTATTGACGAGCTCGACATACGCCAGACGCCATCACGCTTCCCGTGTCAAGTACGTCACGTGGCCGTCACGGTGTCGTGTCGGCACACACCATTAGCGAGATTGCGCGTGTGAATGAGCGACACGTCACATTGGCATGTTGAATCCGTTGACGAGGCTCGGGTTACGCGACACAACGGTGAGCCGTGCTGCACCGTGTGCCAATCTACATAGCAGTAATCTCGAGACATAGCTTGTTGAAAAAAATAATACTATTTCTCATATTGTCATCTTTTGTTAAAAAAAATGCGTAGGTATACGTAAACGTACAATATAGTTAGAAAAAGTTAACTATGCTTACAAGCCTCATTATTAGCCAGAAACTAGATGACACCGTGTCATACTGTCCGCATATAGGTATTTATTTATTTCCTTAACATCTCCAGTTGTCTAGTAACCCGCTTCCCCGATCGCACACAAAACAAAACACGTGCAAATTTAAAACCAATACAAAACTGGATGATCAGTAATAAAGCTAATGGGTAGCTCGCCTTGTTTTGTAATGCAATTAGCCGCCGGCCGGCCGACAGCCGCGGCGCCGGCGCCGGCGCTGGCCTGATGAATATCTTAGCATATTGCTGCGCTAATGCTGTTATGGAATTATGCCGGAGTGGCTGCGAACATCTTGGATTGCAACGCTGTATATCTTGTAGCTTCTTCTGTTACAATCTGAGATGAAATAATTAATTAATCAAAGAGTAGAAACTGTAACACCATTTTCAAATTCATATTTATTTATATTGTTTTAATGTTTAAATTAATATATTTACACGCGTCCCAAAAATTTTAACTGAGCAGAAAGCTCTCGGGACTTCGGAACATGTGATTTCAACGGATGCAGACTGAAGACCAAGTATGTAGATGTCTAGAAAACTAAGTAGAACATTTCCTTAAAAATATCACAAAAGTTATGAAAAAACGCGATAATAGCATAGACGCTCCAGGAAAATAGTTTCATCTTGCCAAATAAATAATGCCAAGTAGGCAGCGGCGGCTGAAAATGTAGCTAAACAAAATGATATTACGGAGAGATCCAAGCTTTTAAAGGCCCTGAGCTCGCAAATATATTATTAATATATTAAGTTTATCTTATTATGAAAGGGTAGACTAAATAAAAAGAAAATCCTGTCTATATAAACAGGAAATCAAATCGCACGCAACATCTGCAACCGAAACAATCACCACTTGTAGATGTAAGTTTATTCGTTATTTCGTAAATCCTCTTAGGAAACGGAATGTTTTGTATTCGCTGTTCCACTAACTGAAGAAAACTAATTAACAAAACTTCATTAGGAAGAGTTTATTTAGCTCAGCTCGATGTCTTCGCAAACAAAGGTCCGACGCGCGACCGCGGGGCTCCGCCGCGACCCGCGCCCTGTTGCCAAGACATTATTTCAAAACGTAACTCAGGATTAAAATACTGATATAATTTAGCTATAACTTCTAGGTATTTGTGTCAAAACATTATTGGATAAAATATTTAATGCCTAGGACGCGGATGTGGAAAGCATATATTTTAGTTTATCCCATTTCACGTGTATGACTTTTCACTAACATGGCTGCCAAACAGTCTGTTCCCCATTGTTGTTGACTTAAGTCATGTTAGCCTTTTCAGCGTCATCATTTACGACTCCCCTCCACGCCGGTATTAACGTCCTTTTGTATTTGTCAATTGTCTCAGCTCGAGCACTTCACTCATCCGAGCCGCTCGTGTCGACGTCTTCACAACAACGAGGTGTTTATACACTCGGCACTGAATCCCGTACATCTCCCGTGCAAAACACTAAATACCTCTTAAACTAACCCATTATAAATTCAATTACGGGCTCAAGACGTAGACAATTTGCGGGTCGAATGTGTGGGTGTGCCGGGGGGCGTGGGGGAGCGGGGTGGAGGGGGGGTGTAACTAAACATATTGCGGGCCACTAGGGGTCTAAGTCAGGGTAATCCGACCCGCTGCTCCTTTATTGTAAGGATATAACTGAGCCACTGATACTGTGAACTTCTGAAGTCTCCAAGACATATGCTGCGGGAAATTAACTCACTAAGCTAGTGTAGCTTCGCAGAAGTAATACATTTATTAATGAATATTGTTAGTAAGCAATAAATACTGCAGTACATATTGTGAGTAAAAGATTGTTTGAAAAGGAAAGCTGAAATTTCTATGGTGTATTGAAACAATGACTCACACGAATGAAGCGTAGTTCCCTTATGAATCACATTAACATTACAAACGCGCAGTTTCTGAGAAGTCTAGTTAATTCACAATCATGCGTGTAACCATGGTCGATTCATTATCCACGATGAATGGGAGAAAGCGAAATGCCTAAATACATAAATATATGTACATCGCCCAGAGATTAGATGAGAGGCTTAGAGCAGGTACGTGGGGCATAGCCAGATGTGTTGCACAAATAGTGCTGCCCGACTGAAAAAATACCTCCCCCTTACAGAAGACCGTGTTAAACAATAAAACAGCGTCTGCGAGTGAGTAAAGTGGCCAAAACTCGTTAGGGCAGTGACTAATTTTGATAGTATCATCATCATCAACACATTAATGTCCCACTGCTGGGCACGGGTCTCCTCTCAATTGAGAAGGATTAGGCTATAATCCACCACGCTAGCCTACTGCGGGTTGGCAGACTTCACATGCCATCGAGAATTCTCTCAAGCATGCAAGCAGGCTTCCTCACGATGTTTTCCTTCACCGTTTGAGCATGTGATAAAGTAGTATGAAGTTATGTGCGTACATAACTTCTGTAAAGTCAGTGGTTGGGTTCGAACCAAACCTTTAACGAGAATGGAGCATCATAATTTACGTGAAGTTAAGTAATTATTTTAGGCCGACGGAAAGTGTCTGGGAGTATTGGCGACTGATTTTTAAGGAAATTGCCTAAAATATACGTAAAAATCAGCTTGGAGAATTTACGTGAGGTAAGTAATATTTGTATGTACCTTGATTACCTGATACCTAAAAATTGGCCCACTAAGCAAGCTAGCTGGTAGGCATGCGTTCTTAGTACATACTAGCACTACTCGATAATCCACATTTGGTTGTCTTGGTAGGGTCTGGCCGCCCTGGGATCTTACTCTAATACGTTATAAGAATGGTATTAATACGAGTTATAAGTAAGTTGCGTTTTTGTCTCGAAAGACATCAGAATCTGCGTTTCGTTCTAAAGTCCAGTGCCTTAGCTGTTGAGTTATATTGACATAACTATGTGCGTGTATATAATTATACGACATAATTATACATTAGCCATAAAGAAACTAGATGATGATGATATGTAGGTACCTCACAATGTCCAAGTCCGTAGTTTCCGCGTGTGTCCTCGCCAAGATTTCGGCGATGCCTTTGTGCGCTTCTGATAAAGGCCTGAGCCTCGCCGCCGCCTCGCGCCGCGCCGCGCCGGTGTCGCTCGTGTTATTACAGCGTGACCGCCATTGTGTCGCCCTCACAAGCCACCAATGTGTTTTGTAAACTTTGAGGTTCGCTGGACGAACGATTTATAAATAAATCCTTCAGTGTGTTGCCTGAAGGTACTGCTACTGCTTTCATTCAGGTGGCACGTTTGTAAACTGATGCTATTTTAGTCAGGTGGTAAACGGTGATATGTCTATATTATGATTGTATCGTGGCAAAAGTTATTGAAAATTATTGTTTCCCTACTAATTATTTAATAACTAAATATTTAATTACTAATTATTGTTTCTCTTTGTGAATGTTGAAACTTTAGAAGAATCAGTTATTAGGAGAATTTAAATGTGTAACATACTGACATCATCATTTACCATCCAGCCAAAGAATGATTAATTATCACAATCCTCATGAAAGGCTAGCAGCTAGAAAGTTTATATAACCTTCCTGCTCAAAAAATAATTATTAATCAATAATATTGCTCATTAAATTGCTTGTGTTGAAATATGAGTACAAAGTGAATACGTATGCATCAATGTGTCAGTAGATCATCTAATCCGCATCGTGACAGTTGACAGCACTAGTGTTGTGACAGCGACGGGATCACGGTAATAACGCACGACGACACACGGCTGCTGACCGCACGGGCCGTCACTGTGTTAAATTCACCCTACTGATATAGTTATATTATATAACTACACAATAAAGGCTCGTCCGCATATTATACAATCAATATCTTTGGTAGACCATTATGGTGTAAATTGTGACATAATTTATAATTTCACCATTGTTTTAATCCCGCATAACATATTTGAACTATGCATTTTATATTGATATGAAATTAGACTGCAATTAATTACTTACTTTCGTTATTTGCATTTAATACAAATCTACAACGTAAGCATCTTCTTCTAAATAAGAATCCAAATTCCTGCACTAAGTATACCCAAGTATACTTAGTGCAGGAATTTGGATTTTTATTTAGATGTTTAGTGCTCCAAAGCACTACCGTGACCTGGTAACGTGAGCGTCGACAAGTGTATGTGTCCACTGAGAACTTGAAAACCGACTCATAAATTATAAGTAAATGCTCCCAGTTGAGGTGTCTGCTGTGTGATGTGGCTCCAGTGGGAGCAGGCCTTAAGCCGAGCTGCTCACTTGTGCCCCAACACATACATTGGTATTATTATGTTTTGTTGCGGGTACAATGACGAGCCGTGACGTCACACAGGCGTGCTAGTGAGACGGGATTACCGGGCTAATACTCGGCAGTGACCGGCCGCCGCCGCCGAAGCCGCCGCCCGCTACCGGCCGCACTGGTCCATTGTACCCGCTACTTAACTATTGTGTATTGTTTGTTGGACCGAGCAACTTGGACGTGTGGCCTGAACACTAGAGGACTTACGTATGTTATAACGAGCTGCGAGAATTTCAGTTACAGTGGAAACAAGATTATTTGGCGAAAACAGTCATTATTGTAAACATTATTGTATTTTATATTTTACATAATTGTATTATTAAAACTTAATTATTACAAATTCCCTATGCGGTAGATACGGTCGTAATAAATCTGGTTCATTAGCATCATTTACCCATTTATTGTCCTACTGCATGGACATGGGTCTCCTCTCATTTGAGAGTGATTAGTATACTACGCTAGCCTATTGCGGTTTGGCATATTTAGCATGCAGGTTTCCTCACATTGTTTTCCTTCATTATGAGTACCTATGTGATGAATACGCGCGTAACTTCCAAAAATTCAGTGGTGCATGCCTTGGGCTCGAACTCGAGACCTCTATTACAGCTGAAAACTTGTTGCATGTGTTTATTTTTGTATTGTTCCAAAGTTACTCTATACTGATTCAACATTTGCACATAGCTGTAATGTTACTTTCATCTTCTAATATTGACAATAAGAGGCTTAAACACACTGTCCAAGGTAAAACTATAAATTTGAATGGAAGCGGAATCTTGACATTTGCATGTCTGCACGAGTCGTTGCCTTGTAAAGAGTTGTTCAAAGGCTACAAGTAGCGTACAGACAGGCGTGTTAGTACAATGACGTAGCGGCCGTTGTACTACAACACATCACCGCGCACGGTGAGGATAAAGCGGCTAATCCGCGCGCACGCAGCGCCGCCGCGCCGGACCGCGCGACGCACCTTGCTGATGTAGTCCACTCGGTACCGAATGTGGAGACAGAAGGCCCACCTTTATACTTGCAGCAGCTGCGATACATTCTCTAACCATGGTCCTAGACATGTTTCGTTCAATGAGGCCTTGTTCCAAATTTTGGAAGGCCTTCCCATGCGATGTTGAAATTATATTTTAATCTTAGCATTGTTTATAATTGAAAGAGAGCTTTGTGATAACCACGCTGATTAATCGATCTGTGAGTAGCACGTGATGTCGTCGACCCCAGTATCATATGTAGGATACAGGTTACCCTTATACGTTACACGGGTAGGTACCCGAAAACCCTCACAAGTACCTTGAAGATATTGATATTGCTTAATTATAGGTTCCACAGGTCTGGTGATTATTATCGCTTCTATCCCTTTTTGCCCTAGAAATTTATCAACAAATGATGAAAACTTCATGTAGTAAATCCAACGTAATCTTAAACGGTCATAGTGAAACATAAACATTCAAGAAAAATTACTTTAAGTTTTTCTATGATTGTAATTGGTTTTGCGCATATCAATAATAAAAAATAAAATAATAATAATGAAGCAAACTTGCCCAAAATCATCAGTAGCTACAATTATTATTGATATAGGCTGAGCTTTCTGTGTTGTGTTTCTGCGTGGTGACATTCCCCCGCACTCATTGTGTTGTACACTACAATTGAGTTTCGCCTCATTGCAGTAAATGTGAGACTTTAATGTGTTGTATGTTGTGGATGCAACTGTTTGTTGTGTCGCCCGCTGCGGCCCGAGACTATTGTAACGCGGGGATTATAAACGTGTCTCACCTTACTGTACAGATAAGTCTTTTTGTCCTCAGGTAGACGAAAAAGATTAAAGCAAAAACGAGTCCTACCTACTATCTACAATATCACATAACGCTGAGATAGCAGAAAAAATCTGCCCCACTTACTCACATAACTTGCATTTTGTAACAAATTAAGAAGGATAAGAAATTTCTATTCAGTTTTCTGTCAGTCCGATATAATGAGACATCTTGCTCTGTCACAAAAATAACGAGACAAGCCGGCGGGCCCGGAGTCGGGGCGCGGGGAGGGGTGCACGACTGTACATGAAGTTATTGTAATACATCGGTGAGGTTAGTAGTATATTATTGGGCATTCTACCCCACCTGCCGTTCCGGCTTCGCCTCCACTTCGGTGGGATAGAATGCCCAATAATATACGATCGAATCTCGTCCGCTTCGACATTACGTACCTGTTTATTTCGTTCACTGTCACTGTCTGTACGTCACATCACTTCGTTGAATCACAATGATAATTCATTATTTACTTGTTCAAACGAGACGGAATGCCTAACGGCGTACAATTACACAATAAAAAGATTACCGACGAATAAGCGCGAATCGTTCATCGCAACGTGATATAGACCGTTGAAAACTTATAATAACATATTGATAAACACAATATAACTGCCTCGTTAGTCCAACGGTCCTAAGCGCGACTGCAACGCTAGAGGTCCTGGGTTCGATTCCTAGGTCGAGGAAAGTGTTATTGAGTTTTTCTGTGAATTACTCAGTATCAATCAGCTCGGAGTTTGGAATTGTGATAAAAAAAATTGTGATGTGTTTTAATTTGTGATGTGTTACGTTGTGATGTAAATTTAGATACTACGATCGAGTTTGCGTTAACATTTAACGCGAACGAACAACAGTACCAACTATCAAAGTTGTAACCAGACTAGAGACGAAATTCATCGCTCTAGCGGGAATCGAACCCGCAACCTTTGACACGAAAATCTGATACACAAACCTTCGCGCCAAATCTGGTCGTCGTAATAGCTACGAAATAAAACAACATAATGTTATCATGAAATCATCATTATATTTTGAAGTTAAATAACATTATACTTAAATAAACTGTAATGTATAATATTAAGTAGTAAATATAGGTTGTTCGTCAAACAACGTATCAGCTGACCGCATGAAGTCTTGAAGTTTGCGCCACTGAACAGAATCCTCATTCGTTTGGAACTTGACTCGTACTAGTGCCTTTTTCCACAGCTCCATGGACTCGGTATCTCGCGCATCACTCGTCCTGTATATTTTAAAATCAACATAGTAGTTGCCAGATGTAGCATTTGATCGCCGTTCGTTACCATTAGCAACTCGATTCACGAAGAACGAAGACAGAACAGGATAACCTGTTGTGGATTCGCCGCGCTCACGACTTAGACCGAAGATGTCCAGAGTCTTAGATTTTTTGCTAGAACAAAAGAATAAACATCGTACCATCACACAACCATATAAAACAATACTTCAACCTACATGTTTTCCTGTTTCTTTAATAAATAACCATCACATAAATAAACAAAATTATATGTATTCAGTTTAAGAACTTCTTAATATATTTATTACATAGGCAGCCAAACCAGCTACATGTACGTAATGTATAAAAGATTGTAATATAACTTTATATGTATACACTGTGAATGTTGAATGAAACCAAGATAGAGCGATATCGCATTCCTTGAAACACTGGACATTGAAATCATTATAGCTGTTAACGTGAAAGCATGATTAAAAAAAAATATTATTATTTATAAGTATAGCTCGTATGTCGTAGGTTATATTCACTTGAGTAAATTTATGAAGATTAAATAAGTACCTTGTAGTGGTAGGTGATTTTTTCAATGCTTTGCGCTTTCCAGTTACTGATTGACTGCGATTAGATTTATCTTCATGCACCTTCGACGACTCTTGGTAAACTTCACTTTCAGACTCGGACCTAAAAAAACAATTATGTAAGATTAACGGTTAAATTAAACAGATTAAATTTTATTGACAGTGAGATAAGTTCGTGATCATAATGGACATATTAGTTGCAGAAAGTAATGAAATCTAATAATTTTAAAATAAAGAAATAAGGAATTTAAGTATGTATAAACAATCTAAAGAAAGTAGCGTAAGTACTCAATTTATTGGGAGGTTTAAAGTAGAATTAAAGTAAAATTAAAGAATATTTTATAAGTCAGTAAATAACCTGAAAGCAGAATAATTAAGTTAATGTTCATACTTACATTTTATTAAGCTATTTGAATCGCTTCTCTGGGCTATGGCGTTGTGGAAACCGCTCTGAACTGCAGACTGTAGACTCTAGTCTGTATTACTACTAACACTACTATCACTGTATACTGGTCTTGATGATGAACCAACTCTTGTAGACGCGAACTCGAATTTGTTAAATGTTTATGAAAAGTATAGCCTTTATACTAATCGTTCAAAATTAATTAACTAAGAATTTTATCACAAAAGCATAGAAGTAATGATGCACATAGGACTTTCTGGTAAATTGCTTGTCTAAAAATAAAATGTTGCATTTTTATAATATCGATGTAGCTAAATTACTTAGGGCTGACACACTTACATTAAGTTGATTCATTAATAATAAAAGTATAATATAAGTAAGTACTTAATTTGTACACATGCACAGGCACACCTATACACAATTATTTAACTTTCCTACTTTAACCACAAATCTAATTACAGTATAGTTATGTTTGATAAGTCAAATAAATAATCTGTGTTTTTATGTGATATGGCAGAAAAATATATTTAATAAAACTGTCTCATAAGTGGTTAAGTGCAACTGCAATGGTTTGATTCCTTTGTGGTTTAGTGTTATTGAGTTTTTGTATAAAATTCTCAGTAGCTACTCAGAGTTAACATAACAGCTAAGTATTGTAGGTGTACATCCCTACTGATTTACTGACTGTGCTATAAAAAATGATGATATGAATTTGGAACGGAAGACACGTGTAAGCGATGACGATATTAATTGAAATATAATATTTAATTTATTTGATTAGTAATCGAACACCTTTACTTGAATTACGTATTATTTGTTATAATGAATAATACATAATTCAAGTAAATGTGTTCGTAAAACTTAATCATATACTATTAAATTAGTAAAAATCGAAGATAGTTATTTTATATATCGCATTATTCTGTATAAGTAGCATTCTGTAGAACAGAATACATGAGTAAATAAATATACGACATCTCGATATTGTTCTTTGAAAATAGTAAGGTAATTATTAAACTATATTATTTAATTTTTTATTCCTATTTACTTACAAATAGCTTGTAGTGATAACCAGAGTATGTCCATACCATAATAAAATAAACCTTAGTTATGTTAATTAATTATTTTTTATTTTATTATTATTCTTTATCGTCAAGAAATTTTTAATATATAAATTTTAAATTTAATGTTTGTATTTTCAGAGTTATTTGATGCCTTACAACATCTTGGGGTAATGAGATTTATTGATAAACTGCTTCTGCGGAGCACGACATTTTGGAGATATAAATTTTATAATAGCTGATCAATATTGTGCATAAACTTGAAGGTACATATAATTATTATCAATATCTACTTAAGCCTAGTATTTTATTTGTTATTTATGCATATTTTCTAATGCCTTTGTATTATTTTCAGGATATATAAAGACTAACTACTTACTACGGCACTAAGATGACCTACGTGAAGATTTGATTAATATTTTTTTGTTTAACCTAGACTGAACAAAACGTACTGAGAGAAGCTGTGCTGGAAATAATCTTCTACTTCGCTTAATATTTAAGGTATATTTATATTGTTGTGTGCAACTTTAATCCGTTATTTTGATATACTGAAAATGCCTCATTGTTCGGTTTGCAATATACATATAGATAGACGTTCGTGGACTGGTCATTTACGAACTAATAAACATAAAAATAATAATGCTGTAACAATTAATGATAACGTTCAAATCCTTAACTCTGCGTTTAAAGGGCGTATTGTTAGTTACCGTATTATTGCGTCTAACAGCGAAGCAGTAAATTTGCCCGAATTATTTTTCAATGATATTCATGATCAAGTGAAATGTTTAATTGATGATTCTCTCAGAAAATATACAGCGTTAAAAATGAATTTTGAACTTTTTTCTTTATTCTTAATGTACAAAAATGATGTACAAGAGTTAAAATCTTTTGCGACAAAAAACTTTGCTATACATTTTAATTACGAGTTTGAAACTCTTTATAATACAATTACTACTACGTTATTGAAAAAAATTGAAGAGTTTCAGGAGAGAGACAGTGGATGGACGTTTCTTAGTAATTCCCATTTAGAAATTAATATCAATAAATATCAACCACTCAGCGGCTCTTTTTATATAGATTTACCTAAATTTATAAAAACCAAAAAAGCTTGCTTGAATATCAAAAACAAGGATGATTATTGTTTTTTGTGGTGCATAGTGGCCGCCTTATATCCTACAACTCGTCATCCTGAACGAGTAACATCTTATCCACATTTTCGAGACGTTTTAAATGTTAAAGGTGTTTCATTTCCAATATCGTTTTCGGATATCTCTGTTTTTGAAAAAAATAACCCATTTTAAATATATATGTGTATGGTTTAAAAAATAACAGGGTAATAATTGGCCCCCTTTACAAACCTGAATTAGTTAAGAGGGGTACAACAATGAAGAGCATTCACTTACTGTTCCTAGAAAATCATAAATCATCTCATTATTGTCTTATAAAAGATTTGCCACGTCTTGTTAAAAATCAGATAACAAAACATCATAGCAAATTATATTTCTGTGAAAGTTGTTTATTGTTCTTTCCTACCCTTGAACAGATTGATAAACATTTGTGTGGAGGGATCGTTACTGTTTTACCAGAAAAGGGGAGTGTGATTAAATTTAAAAATTATGATAGAAAAGAAAATGTTCCCTTTGCTATCTATGCCGATTTCGAAACATTGTTAAATCCAATTTCCGTTCTTGAATCTGACACCGCTACTACGTCATGTTTGCAACAACACGTACCTGCGGCATTCGCTTACAACATTGTTTCTTCATTAAATTATACTTTTGACGATAGTTTTAAAAGTTATCGCGGTATAGATTGTGTTTCAAAATTTATCGATTTTCTTACATCTGATGTCAAAAAAATTTATAAAATTTTAAATCAAAATCATGTAATGATATTTACAGAAAAAAATGCGTCTGATTATAAAGAAGCTTCTATCTGTCATATATGTGAAAACCTCTTATGGACAAATAAAGTTAGAGACCACTGTCATATAACCGGTAAATACCGTGGAGCCGCCCATAGACATTGTAACCTACAATTTAAAATACCTAAATTTATACCTATATTTTTTCACAATTTATCAGGGTACGATTGTCATTTATTCATAAAGAAATTAGGCGAAATGCCAGGTAAATTGAATATTATACCCAAAACCAAAGAAAAATATATTTCTTTTTCTAAATTCCTGCAGGTCACCGATAATGATTATGTACAACTCCGGTTCTTGGATTCATTTCATTTTTTAGGAGCTAGTTTAGACAAACTTGCTAAAACCATACCAATTGAGGATTTTATAAGTTTACGATGTCACTTTCCCGAAAATAATCGATTCAAATTACTTGCACGAAAAGGTGTATACCCTTATGATTATATGACTAGTTGGAAATGTTATGAAGAAACAATGTTACCGGCTAAACGGTATTTTTTTAGTTGTTTAACGAATGAGGAGATTTCAGATAAAGATTATAAACATGCTAATTTAGTGTGGAATGAGTTTAATATACAAAATTTAGGTGAATATACTGATTTGTATTTGAAAACCGATGTTCTTTTATTGACTGATATATTTCAAAATTTTCGTAAAACCTGTAAACAGCATTACAAACTTGACCCAGCGTTTTACATAACCGCGCCTAGTTTATCTTTTGATGCGATGTTAATGAAAACAGGTGTTCAGCTTGAACTTGTTTCTGACTTAGCTATCGTACGAATGATTCAAGATGGTATTAGAGGTGGATTGTGTATGTGCTCTCATCGCTATTCGAAGGCTAACAATAAATATATGAAAGATTGTGATGTAACAAAACCGCAGTGTTTTATAGCTTATTTAGACTGCAATAATCTTTATGGTTACAGTATGTGTCAACATTTACCTTATTCCGGATTTAGATTTTTAAATCAAAATGAAATAGATAAATTAAATGTGGAAAGTATTACAGATCATTCAGAGTGGGGTTACATATTAGAAGTAGATTTATTGTACCCTGAATATTTACACCAGGAGCATGATGACTTACCTTTTTGTCCTGAAAAATGCATACCACCTGGAGGAAAGACGAAAAAACTTATTTCAAATTTGTATAATAAATACAATTACGTTATTCATTATATTCACTTAAAGAAGTGTTTGGAACATGGCCTTATCTTACGTAAAATCCATAGAGTCATTACATTCAGGCAAAGTGCATACTTGAAACAGTATATTGAATTAAATACTCAATTGCGACAAAAAGCAAAAAGTGTATTTGAACAAGATTTTTTCAAGTTATTAAATAACAGTGTTTTTGGGAAAACGCTCGAAAACACTGAAAATAGAGTAACTGTTCATTTAGTTAATCAGTGGAATGATAAAAATAATGTAACAAAAAAATCAAAATATGCAGAAAGGCTCATAGCAAACCCTTACTTTCATAGTGCAACAGTTTTATCCGAAAACTTAGTAGCAATCCAGATGAAACCAGATCGGTTAATTTTAGACAAACCGATTTATACTGTTATTTATACTGTTTTAGAACTATCTAAATCACACATGTATAATTTCCATTATAATATAATCAAACCATTTTATAATGAGAGGGTAAAATTATGTTATACCGACACAGATTCGTTTGTTTACGAAATATATACCAACGATTTTTACTACGACTTAAAACACAAGTTTTTGGAATACCTTGATACCAGCAACTATAGCATTAAAAATGAGTTCATGATACCGCAAATAAACAAAAAAATACCAGGCCTTTTTAAAGATGAAATGGCTGGTAAAATTATAACTGATTTTGTTGGTTTGAGGTCGAAACTTTATTCAATAAAAACTGTGGATAAAATAATTAAAAAAGCTAAGGGGGTTAAAAGTAGCGTGGTACGTGATCTGAACATCACAGATTATGAGAATGTACTATTTAATAATGAGATTATTCGGAGAAAAAACATTTTATTTAAATCAATAAAGCATGAAATATTTACGCAAAGTGTTAATAAAATTGCGCTCTCTAATAATGACGATAAGCGGTTAATACGTCCAGGTAATATTGCAACCCGAGCATGGGGTAATTCATGTATTTTAAAGGGAAATTTAAATTGTTAAATGTTGTATAGATTATATATTGTTAGATTAAATTATGAGGTATGTAAATAATAAAAATACTTGTTTAATTTTTAAGATATTAATTATGATATAAAGGGTAAATAAATTTATTGATGAATCAAACTTATTTTTTTATTTCGTCCATTACGAATTCCACTGTAATTGTATATACATATGTATATCCGTTGTTGTCGAACCCGCAACCGACGGTTCGGAAACCAGTCACTAAACAGACTGCACTATTATATTCTAAGCTAAAGTAATTTTCTGAATAGTGTCTTAAATGTGAGGTAATAAGATTGATTTCACATAAACAGAAATCCTAATCATAATTTATTACAATATAGTAATATGAGCTCAGTGTTGTAATACATTTAGCGAACATGTGCCAGTTCATTGCACTGTAAATATATAAAATGTAGGTAAAGCAAGCTTGCAGTTTTCAATGGAACATTCTAAATCGTGACTTATGTGTTCTGAATTGAAAGTACATATTTATAAAACAACAAATTATTATATCCAAAAATAATTGTGCCATAATGTTTCATTCATAAAATAGTTGTCGTAGTGAAGACATCTAATAAATTAATTCTTAAATAATTACATATTTTATTTTAATTTTTGTACCTGTTGTAACCTGTTTAAACTTGTTGTACAACACACAATGTCATCGGTAAGTGTTTTTATAAATACCTAGTTATTTTTAATATCAAAACAATACTTTTGACAGAATACTTATTAATATTTTTATGTTTTGTTTTAGATATCGGATTCGGAAATTGTGTTCAGTCAGTATGGACAAGGACATTGTGGTCAGTTTTCTGAGGTCTTCACTGAAGTTCCAGAGACCACGCATATCCAAAAAGAAAAGAAATCAAGGCATCGACGAGATAAACAAACACGTAATATTGTGAAACCAACAAAATCGTTTGTTATGAATAGGATTCAGAAGAGAGGCCTAAAACTCATAAAGATTTCGGTTATCGATCTGTGCAATAACCCTCAAACGAGTGATAGTGATAGTGACAGTGAAAATGTTATATTAAATGCGCAATATGTAGTGCAAGATGCGGTTGATGATGTAATGAACGAAACGGAGGCATTAGTTAAAAAAATTGCTAAGTCTTTAATAGGTTATGATTTTTGTTAGTTTTGTAATTATTTAACTGTTTATTTTTATATTAAATTAAATAAATGATTTGACCTTATAAATGTGTCTTTATTTATTTATTCACTATATTCCACATTGAAAATTTATCAAGTGTAGGGTAGGGTTATGAAATAAAATAAATTTCCTTGAATTAAATTCATTTATTTAATCTATCTTTTAGGTACACTAGTTACATACCTACATTATACCAACACTTTAATAAAATATTTCTACACTAAACAGTACAAAATTAAGACAGAATTTATTTATATGTCATGCAATTTGAGAATCTATGAACTTTGCACATCGTAGATTGATAGTAGTAGATTTGCGTTAAAATAAAATAACTAAGATATTTTTCTTACAATATTACTCAGTGGTTTGTACTCAATGATACAATCGTTCAATATAAGACAGTAGGCAGAAGTTAGATCAGGTATTTCATCATTACTTTCTAACTCTACACGCACATCGACTACTGGTCCTGATATGAGGTTGTCAATTTGTCTAGAACAGTCGATAACAAACAGAGGGGCGATCTCCTTAAAGTCCCTTGTGTTCAACAATGGTTCAGATCGGCGATCGTAATACGATTGTTGGAAACGTGCATACTGCTCGTATAACAATGCAAATTTATCATCAATGAAATCCACGTTTAGATTCTCATAGGGATAGTAAGTTGAATTGAGGTATACTTTGACATCTCGTAAAGTACAGTGATCAAATCTAGACATATCAGCAGCAGAATTATTTTTTTTATTTGTTTGTAGACCTATAATTACATATCTCGGTTTTTCAATCTGAGATGAAG
This sequence comes from Craniophora ligustri, assembly GCA_905163465.1. Lineage (NCBI taxonomy): Eukaryota > Metazoa > Arthropoda > Insecta > Lepidoptera > Noctuidae > Craniophora > Craniophora ligustri. Next base: position 15,275,804 of record LR990965.1, read on the forward strand.
TTTTAATAGACCAAGTATGTTTTGTAGTTCTAGGCAATAGCGGGTATTCATATAAATCCCAATTTCTAAAAACTAATTGCAGTGTTTTATCCTTTTCCAAAATCTTCAATAAGTTTATCTTCTCTTTATCAGATACCTTAACATGTGGTACACGCCATATGATTTTGTTAATTTCAATATCGTTTATGACTTCTCCAGCATCGAGTTTCACAGCGTTCAAGTTTGTATTCGATCTCAACAATATCAGTTCATGCTTGCAATTAATTATAATTTTTTTGTAATCTTCACCGAATCCAAGAATGTTGCTAAGCGGTATAGATGCAGAAAATGAACCATTACTACTTTTAAAACCATGTATATCCCAACCCCAAGAACGACATGATTTTGACTCGCTTTCATTCATGGATAGCAATGATTTCATAGTAGTTGTAACGCCTGCATTTTTTATTTTATCAATCTCAACACCGTTCAGTTCATATCGAATATCTTGAAAAAGGTACATCAAAGGATTGTTTGTAAATTTAACACTAGTTTTTTCTTTAGTGGCAGTTTTAGTAACATTTACTATACCTTCTAAATATAATGTACTGGCTGATGGTAGAACATACAGATCTTTCTGATTAATAGGTATGCGAATCTCATCGTTTCTGTTGAAACTTGTTATGTATGGTTTGTATGAATGATATTCAATACCAATAATGCTATTATCACTAGCAGGAGAAGATAATACATCTAATAAACTCATTTTAGAAGACCAATTGATTTGAGGAATTTATGATTTTCTTTAGTAAGTTTCAGTTTATTCTTACAGTTTGATGTTGTCTTGCGGATAGCCCAAGACGCACTGTTTATTTTAGTAGAGGTACTCTGATATTTATTAGTTTTATTATAATCAATCATTTTTTTTTAAGATGTAAATATAGCTGCACTTCCTCCCCACGTAAATTTAGTAAATTATTATTAATATCTAACAGTCTTATATTCACACTGTTAATTATATTTTGGTTTACGGGAAAGTAAATTACGTTTTTAGGTACTTCGATAATTCTATAACCAGGTGGTACATTCGGAGCAAACTCGTGAATGATATGACTTGGTAGACCATTAACATATGATCCGCTCACGTTCATTATGTCACATTCTACCCTCACCACAGTCGTAGATAGAATGTTCACTGGAGACTGTGATACGTGTAATTTATTTGCTTCAACTATTTTTTTTTCAAAACCCAACAATCTACCAATAGAATCTTCTTTAGTAAAATCAATAGCTTTTGTGCAAAATATGTTTGTTTTTAACGTATTATTATTGCACTCTAATTTGATTCCTGCGTCTTGTATTTTTGATTTTAAATAATCGTTGATATCTTGCAGTTCATATGCTCCTTCAGGAATTTCAATAACGTTATGATCGTAATAAAATTTGTTATTTTTATTATCAATATTTGGTATAGAATTAAATGTAGATAAATATAATAATGCACATTCATACTCTCCTTCAAGTTGTAGAGTAGGAGAATAATAAGTAGATAGCACTGATGAGTTACCAGTTATTGACAGCGAGAGTGACATTATGTAAATGAAACTAAAAAATGTTTTATTCAATTTATATATTTATCCCAGAAGTCATACAAAAACGTTAAACATAAATGTCCACAATTTACAGAGTTAAAATTTTGATATCTCGTATAGTTATAAAAAACATTACAATTTTTAAAGTAATTTAGTAACTCTAATGGGGGTTTTAGATTGCCATAGCTATCAAAATATTCACAATATTTATACACTTTTACATAGGCTACCCAATGTGTTCCTTCATTGTTAGAATTATCCAAATTAACAACTCCGCTCTCAATAGGTTTGGGTTTGTTTGGTAATTGATCTTTCATGAACACACCTCTGAAATAAGGTACGTTATATGCATGATTCTGGATATCTATATTAGTAAGAGCACGATTAGGTAACCTCTTGATTAGTTTTTTGAACATTTTACAAACAATCCGTTTCCTTTCTTGTATGGTTTGACGTACAAGCCTCTACCCAACGCAATCGATTCCATCATTTTATTATGACGTTGAGATTCTTGTAAATTATTTTGAGCACTTTTGTAATCGTTTACTGTTTTTGCGATACCAGCTGCCCCGCCAGCTAAAGTACCTAATGCAGACAATCCAGCGAAAATTGGAATCAGCGGTAAAACACCTCCTGTTTTTGGTAACGGTATAATTCTAGGTACAGGAATCCGACAATTTTTTGAATACAACTTTTTTGCCGCTAAGTAAGCATACTTTATTACGTCTTCTTTGTTTTTCGGTTTTAACTTTTTGATCTGTGATCGAATTTTTGTTACTAAAGATCCAAAAGTTTTTAATCCAGATCCAGTTTTAAGTTTTGCTTTCATTGCTTTGCTTACCAACCAAGAAGCAATTTTTTCTCTTTTCCCTGCATCTGCTGCTTTTAATCGTTTATTTGCCATATTCAATAACTGTAAATCAGCTTGATGTCTATTATACAAGTCTGAATAATTTGTATAGGCTATATCGTGAACTTTACAGGCTTCGTCTAATTGATTTATTCCTTTGTCTCCTCGTGCTAAACGTTTTTGTAATTTAGTGCCTGGTCCACAGTAATTGTAGCCTGGCAAATGAAGCTCAAATGGTAAATTATTTATTAAATTATTAATAAGTCCACCTCCTTGCATGGTTTGTATTATAATGTGAGAAAAAATAATAATAGATGATTAAATACCATTTATTATTTTAGCACGGTTCTCTTATCAATCCAACTATTTTCACTATCACTCAAACCTAGCCATTTAACAAACAGCTTACTGCCTTTTTTTCTTAAAACTTTTTCAATTAGGTAAATGTCGGGATGATTCGTTTTTTGAAGTTCTTGTTCATAAAAAGTACCTAAAATTGGCTGATTTCGAAGATCTTGAATATTATACGTTGTAGGCATAGTTTCATTTATTTTTATGATTTTAAAGATTTCTGTTGACCAATTAGGAGTATAGCCTTTATGAAAACAATTTTTATATTTACTTATGCGAACACGATCTCCGATTTCTAGTTTGTGTTTTTTAGGTTGTGTTTTCTTGTGTGATTTTAAAATATTTTTCCTTATTAGAATTTCATTTTCAATATTAACGTCAACCGGTTTACAGTCAATAGTACGGTGTTTTGTATTGTTGTAATTAAAGACTATACCTTCTAAAGGTTTTTCTATCCATCTATAGGTTCCATTTAAACTGAATGTTTTGTAGAGTTTGTTTTTTAAAGTTTTAATTACTCTTTCTGCAATCGAAGCTTTCTTAATTGAAAACGATGAATAATGATTAATATTAAAACGTTTCATTAATCTTGAAAATGTATCATTATAAAATTCAGTTCCTAAGTCGGTTTGTAAATGGTTAGGGGAACGATCACATGTACTTAAAACATTTTCAAATGCATTAGTTACTTCTAATTTTGATTTTGACTTCAAGGGTACAGTCCAAACATATTTAGAAAAACAGTCAATTATAACTAAGATGTAACTGAAACCTTTATTGTAATTTTTAATTTTTCTTAAATCAATAAGATCAGCTTGCCATAAGTCATCGATTCCTTTTAAAATAACACAACGACGTGCAAAGTTTTTTCTAGCTGTTTTATGTAATTCATTCACGACCTGTTGCTTTATCATTTTGAGACGGATTGTTAGTCTTCCTCGTACCACTGTTCGTTATTTTATGATCAATATAAGATGTCATACTTGTTTTTAAATGGTCTAATGAGGCTTGAATTTCTTTTGTAATCTCTATTTTTATTTTGTCTATTAATATTTGGACATCTTTTTTAGCGCACAAGTCATCAATTTTCTCATCTACATATTCCTTATTAGCAGCATCGTCTGCTTCAACAGGATTAATAACGCCTCGTAGTCTACTCATTTGCAAATTAAACTCGCCATTTGCAGTTTTTAATATTGTTTTGTCTGCGATATCAAAAATATCTGACAATCGCATCCTTTTGTGAATATGATGACCAAATTTATCTATATTCATTATGTGTGTACAGAGAGAATGCTTAAATGACAATGAAAACCATAATTATTTACCAAGATATTTATTAATTTATAAATTTTCCTTCGCGTAGTTCCTCTATAATAGATATTATTTCATTATCTAACCCTGTATTTCCAGCTCCTCGAGAAGCCATGAGTAGTTTTAATCTTTCAACTAATTCATTAGGATCATCCCAATAAATGTAGTCTACATTTTTATTCCATTTTTTCAGCATTTTCAGTCCTTTCCCTTTTTGAAATTTTAATTGATCGCTGCTGTCGTTTGGCAATTTAAATAGAGGTTTTATAACGTCCATATATTTTTTGCCTTTGTTGCTTTTTATTGGTTTTTTTGCATCATAGTCACGTCTATGAGCATTTGTATGAATCAACATTAATTTATAATTTTGTCTATCATTTTCGGTAACCAAATTTAAATCTGGATCTTTCTTTAATAAAAGTTCCTTTAGCCCTGGCGTGGATGAATATGTGTGTGTGCCTATTGTGATAGTTTTATTACCAATATTTATTTTAGTACATCCGAGCATTAACTTCCCTTTTTCATTTCTGACTCCGAAAGGAACATCATCTATCATTTCAGATGATAGAGACCATGATGAAACATTGTCGCCGACACCAACAGATTTGAACGAGTCGATACTGTTTTGTGAATTATCATCTGAATCTTCAGAATTTTGAATATAACCATGATCTTGATCATCAGTACCCACTTCAGGTATACTGGTATTTTTTTCCAAATCACTTTCAAATTTAACATATTCATCATTAGATAAATTGCTATCATGATGGTCTGCGTAATCATTATTTTTCAAATTAATATGATTTAAATTTTCGATGGATGTATTTTTGTTGGTTTGTGCTATTTGATTAAGTGGGCTGATTAACGGTTTAAAAACAGTTTGTAATGCTTTTTCATTATCATCTTCAATATTTCGCATTTTTCGGACCTTTTTCTTAACTGCTTCAGCAGCAGTAATAATTTGTCTTTTTAAAGATGTTTCCATTATATAATAATTGAATAAATGATCTACTGTCTTCCTTCACAGTTAAATTAGGAATAAACAATTTTTTATATAATTTTATATTTATATAAACGTTAGATCAATCAAAAACTACAAAACTATCAAAGTTTTTGCGATAGCCACCTTCATTCTTACGACAATCTTTATTTATAACTAGATAATTATAAGGTTCAGTCCATATTTTACTACATAACTCACGAAATTCATTCCATTTCATGTCTGTGTTTACGTGTTCATCATAAACATGACGTATATTAATATCATCTTGCTTAAAAAGAATAATGAGATTTGCATTATCTCTAATAAGCTGTTTGGGTACTTTGCTATATGTTTGATTTAAATAAAAACAATCTATATTTTTATGTCGACCCATTGCAAAATAATTTCTTATATTATTTTGGTTTTCACATGCTACATCATCAAATATAATAACTGAATCACATCTAGCTTCCTGTGGACTTATTACTTCCTCATTATCCTTAAATTTTGCAAACGATACATCTGGAACGTTAGCTAACACTTTTTCAACAAACACATACTTCGGTTGGTTTAGAGTTTTTGAGTAAACATACACATTACGAAACTTTAAACCATTCTTATGCAACAGCAAACCAATTACAAGATTTGTTTTTCCACAGTTAGATGGACCACATATAATACACCTTATAGTGTTTGGTAGTAGTTCACCGTGTCGTCGTTTGCTGTTTTGTGATTCCACGCAAATGGAATCAAGATGAAGTGAATGAGGTTGTTTAATGAACTTCATAATAACACGTCCGATGCTATGGGTAGTTATACTAACAATGAGTCAAATTGATGGATATGGTTATTTCTTAAAATTTATGATAGTATTAATTTAATTTTACTTTATACATCATTGTACTAATGATAGCTATTGCCTGCGCCTAGTATGCAATTATTTGTATTTTGTTGCTATAACATTTCTGTTAGGCTTTGGTTTAGTCAAATTACTTGGAATGACGAATTGTGTTTATTTATATAAACAGGTACGTAATGTCGAAGCGGACGAGATTCGATCGTATATTATTGGGCATTCTATCCCACCGAAGTGGAGGCGAAGCCGGAACGGCAGGTGGGGTAGAATGCCCAATAATATACTACTGAGGTTGTCAATTAGATGAGCGCCGTCCATTGTTCCCGCGACTGACGATCGCCTACACATTGACCACTCACTTAATATGCGACCTACGAATGTGAGCGAGACTAACTAATGTTATATTAATAAGATCTGGTTTTAAAATTGTATATAGGTACCATTGTTTTAGTAATAAGACAAAGTAAGTAACAAACATACAAACGTCTCTCTAAATAATTTCATCAATTCACCATTTAATTATCTAATGTCATGTGTTTTGGTTACAGGTATGAACTTTTCATGTCTACGATCACGCGATGTACCTGTACTGAAATTCAGGTAAGTAGGTCACAGTAAGCTAATTAAGGATAGCAATGTACGTGCAATACGAGACCGAGAATACCAGAAGGTATAACAATTAATCTTCTTAAAACATGGTAACATTTAATGTCACCTTCGTAAATTGCGGCACATTTCTGATTTGATACTATTTTCAATGTTTATTCGAGAGATCATTCAAACCGATTGCCAAATGAAATTAACCGCGGTCAGTAGCCAAACACAACAGCACTGTATCGCGGCTGCATTTAGATTCACACGCCGCAGCCGCGGTGCAGTACCGCACTTACTTCTGCGAGTTAGAACACATACATACATTATTCTAATTCTCTGGTGCATAACTACCCATACTATCTAAACTTACTGCTACTCAGCTAACTTGCTCACTCATTTCATAACTCGTATCCTACACAGTATATTCTCATCTAAACTGCGTTAAGCCACTGTTACCCAGTTAAACTATTAATCTCATGTGACGTCGGGAGTCTGTGGCTCAATCGAGCCCGTTGATGTGTTTCCGTGGATCGTAATAGGAAACGCGAATCAACACGCGAAATCCGAGAGTGCTCTTATACTGCACGTCTTAAGTCTTCAGATATAGATACAGAGCTCGTATGAGTGCGGGATCATAAGCCACCTCTTTCTGATATGGTTTTGTGTGACTAGCTGAGATTGAGGGATATCGAATTTAACAGAACAATATCGTATTATAACTTAGAGGGAGAGAGATTTAATTCGGAGATTATGAGTCTTTGCGGAGAGCAACATAGGTTGTTAAATAGGCGAACACAAAGAAAAAAAAAAATAAGTACTTGTTACACGGTAATCGTACTCAATAAGGATAAGAATACCTCGGCGTCAGGTGAGCGGGTTCCCACGTGCGGCGCTCCACCACTCCGCGACTCCGCGAACTAGGTTACTGAGCGAGCTGTCGCCAAACCAACCTCCACCAACCATATCGATATCCAAATACACACTAATCTTTAATCCAGCTATTATATGTATACGTACGTATTTCACACAGGTATATCATATCATATTTTTGTTATTATAGTAGAAGTTATTGTAGTTTTCTTAGACTGTTCTCCTGTTAAGTAATTGTGATGAGCGTGTTGTTAAGTTATGTGTTATGTTAAGCGTTGAAGGTCGCGAGTATTGCGATCGAATCAAGCGAAGGATTGAATCGTCAATACCTATCGTCAATACTAATACAAATTTCATATTGCCGTGATTAATTAGTTCCTTTCATTTATAGTGTTTAGTTTTCTCATACTCTCAAATTGATGATGATTCAGTAGTATTCTCATAAAACCCGCCAGCCATTACATGCCAGCCATTCCATTACCATTCGGTCGAGAGCGCAACTTCGCGAGAGAACATCTCTAGGTGTAACGAGCGCCTTATCTCCGCGGCACCGACTTCATTACTCAATAGCGGCGCTTCCCCGCTAAACCTCTCTTTTATTATATCACAATTAACTCCATCCCTATTGCACCCAGCAGTCCGACGCATGGCGTGGTCTCCCTCTACCGTTGATCAGTAATGAATGGGCATTAGTATATGTTATTATTGACCGTCTCCCTGTCTCCATCTCTTAATCGCCGCAGCTTTTGTCTGTTACGTCATTACCGCTGCGTTTGTGCCGACTCGTGCCACTTATCGCAGTAATATAATACAGCATTGTGAACTGCGTAATGTTATTAAGATTGATGATACCTATGCTCATTATTTTTGTTTGTTCACAATTACTTATGTCTTGCGAACAACGGGTTATTGTACGTACAACATTATTTATTTCTTATCTTTGATAAATACATGCTATATAATCATTTGCCGGACTCATACTAAATCTTTTAGTCTTGACTTATGCGATCGGTTATACGACCTTGTAGCTTAAACCTAATCCTTACACGTATATGTTGTACTTGTAAATCAGTATTTGAGCCGTTGGCGTTGCTCTAATTTTCTCCTTATACTGTAGTATTTTTTGCGTAATATCAGTAGGTATTACCGTAATATAGTTTATTTTTACTAAATCATGCTCCTACAAAAAGCCTATCAATTGACCGAATCAAATAGTGTATATCTAGTTCTTATCACGTTATTATAAAGCTGAATGTTAGTAGGTGGCCCAAAGTTTAGTTAACTTCTATAAGGCATTACAACTGACAGAAGACAATGCTATTTCTGGTCCTTGTAAACGAGAGCGCACAGGCGACCTGACTGACTGCGGCTACTGCGCCCAGCCTAAGGGTTAATGGCTATTCTTTACATACAAATCGCCCACGTACGACGTAAAATTTCTTAACGGTACACATTATGCATTTAATAGTTAAAAAAATTAGCATAATAATTATTAAGTTTGTTCATTTATAAAAAATAGTCTCCGAAGAGACGACGTAAGCTAATATCCGTTGACTCGAAGTCGATCGTTATTTATTTTTCATTATAAGAAAGTCGTAATTATACCAGTTGAAAGCTGCAATTCGTCTGGCCACAGTGTATAATAACACAGTAGAACAGTTAATAACAGCGAAGATATTGTCATAGACAAGAAACTGCTGTATTTTAATTTGTTCAAAGGTTAAGTAGATACATAGGTAGGTATTAATCAGGCTTGTTATTTTTTTTTCAGGCTTGTGTTTTATTTACATTAGTTAATATAAATAAAACACAAAACTAGCGTCTCACTTTTAATCAATATCAATTTAATTGTAATAAATATCAAAGTATATTGAGGAATTAACAAAAAAAATGCGTCATTGTTAAAAAACGTTTTAATTAATTACCTACATTCGTACCTAATTAGATAATAAATAATTAATTAATAATTCAGTTTGATTTCTCACTTACAAAACTTATTAGAATAACATTAATATTAAGACACCACTTTAGAAACGCCCAAATCTAGATCTCACTGTATACTTCTGCTCTAAAATGAATAACGATAAATCTCGAAGTAAATATGTAATATTATTATGATTACTGTGTAAGTTTGCGCTGTGTATCGGCGAGGGGCAGGCAGTAGTATTAATTGTCGGTATCTATCCGTTGCTCGCCGCTCGTGATGACATCGTCGTTATGAAGACATTCCTGTTTCGACCCGCCCCCGAGCCGACAACTCCACGCGACACGCGACACACGCAAGCCACGAGCGCCGAGAGAGCTATAGCAATTAAACCAATAATACACTTTTCAACTATCAAAACTGTTCTGGAAAGGGCGGGCATGAAAGTCCAAAGGTACTACCTAGATTGTAAAATTAATTAGCTTCATTAATAACAACTTATATAAACTATTAGGAGTACGGAGGAACTATTAGGACCTACAGACTGACTGATAGCACTAGTGATGTGGATGTTCTTCTAGGTAGATAAATTAAAATAAAATCCATCAGTCGACACTCGTTTATCTACTGATGGGTTTGATCCCGTATTCGTGTACCTACGGGATCAAAGTAGCTGCCTACCTTCAGGAGTATGATGACCTATATCACACACTCATGAAGTTGACGAAAAAGACATACTAGACTAGAGTATCTACAGCTAACAATATAATATACATAAAAATCGCACAAACATGCATAAATGACATAATTTTAATTTGATAAATAAAACTATTTCAAAAACAGTCATAAAATGTTTATGTTGTCGGATCAATTTAACTCACATTTAAGACGCTGTCAGCGCTCATTAATTACATTTGCAATATCGGTAATATTGCACATTTAAATCGAATTACAATTAACTTGAAATGTAACGCGATGGGCTGGGGGACATTTTGATTCTGGTGTGTAATATACATTATGATGTATCCCTATCAAAACCCATAGTTATTATGTTAATGTTTGATACATCACAAACATTTCCTGAACCATTTGGATATTTTATTGATGCCTGTTGTCTTCTGTTAAGGAAAAATTTCGAGATCGAGAGCAGCCAATTTACAATTGCCGATTTGCCATAATTTGAGTCAGTTGTCACATTTGATGTTAAGTTGATAGTGACTGTCAATATTTTTTCTAAACCCGCTGGCCGCTTCTGCCTTGCGCGGCGTCTATTTCTTTCATCGGCTCGTAGGCGATTAATATTGTATGAATTAACTAATCTAGTCGGCGGACTACAGGCGAAATGACCGCCTTATGGAAATACAAGAGAGAACCTTGATTACGACAAACTCGAGCCGCTCTGCCACAGCCGTGTACATTACACGCGTCAAACATGCTGACAACTTAATGATACCTGTGTATTCTACATGTTTTTACATAATAACGGCGTTCCTATTTATTTCAAGTTACGGGTATTTTGTGTTTCCTATGATACCATGTGGGCTGCGGCTGTAATTAATAGAAAATGTATAAATATTTATGACTTCATGATGCATGCGTGTATTAACGAAAAGCAATAATTACCTATATTTAATTCTACATGCTGTGAGAACTTAGTGTTGTGACCAGTGGACTGTGAAGACCCAGGTCTCGAATTCAATCCCAAGGCACGAACCACTGAATTGTTAAAGTTCTTGCATATTCGTTACACCCTCAAACGGTGAAGGAAAATATTCTGACGAAACTTGCACGCCTGAGAGATTTCATCAATGGCATTTGATGTCTCCCGCAGTAGGCCAGTGCAGAGCAGTGGGACCATAAATGGGCTGATGACGATAATTGACAGTCGATCTTTCATCTTCAATAGGTAATAAAAAATAAATAAACCTACATAATTGGTACACGATGGAAAACCTGATGATGTTCGGATGTGAGCACAGACGGGACATAACTGATTTTTGTGTAAATGAGTGATGTATACAATTCTAGGCTAAAATATTCCGTGCTCAGTCTTGACAACCAGCAAACAGAAACAATAACTAGTAATAACTGAACAGAATGCACGTGTGGGCACGACTCGCCACACATGCGCTGTGTCGAGACTCGCTCGCTAGGTGGAATCGTGGTTTGCAATTGAACCTACACCTTTAACCCAGATCCCAGCTACCACACAACGGCTATTATTCGACATTATTGTAACCATAATACGACGGAGAGAACATGACAATGTTTCGTAAAACGCCTTAAGGTACACACACACAGACACACAAATATCACAGAACATTTTTTTTCTATATTGTGGAACTATTCTATATTGCAGTATGTATTCTAAGCAACAATAAATCTGGATATCTGAATAGAATTGAACCGTTAACCCCCAAAGTCAAACTCGGAACATTTTTTATTGCTCAGCCAACTTTTACTATCTTAAGATTGAGCACCGGAGACGCACGTACATATATTTTCATAATATACCATGTTTACTGTATGAAGTTCTTACATTTGTTTATAGTTCTTTTTCTATACGGCAAGAATGGCAAATAAACTTACGACCTGTCTGATGGTAAGCGAGTGCCGTAGCCTATAGACGTTCGCGGTCACCGACCCTATAACAACTCTCTCAAAAATCTCATTCTCTAGATACAGCGATCGATGTCAGTACGTACTGAATGGTTCGCCATTGAATCAGCTATGTAAACACAATGTAATGCTGATAATCCTCCGGCAGTAGATCACGGTGTAATGCGATGTTGTCGCGGACGCGGACGCTGGACCCTCCCTGTTGAAACAACGCCACTAAATCATCCGAGCAGGGCTGGCAGACGCGCTGAAATATAGCCACAGTAACCTGAGCCTGCGATGCCGCGCTCGTTACAGATATTTCATGGTTTTGAATAAGGATTATGTCAATTTAATTAAATATTACTACACGGCGCAATCCTTAATTCATTTAGGTTCATCATATCAACCGTTAGACGTCCACTGCTGGACATAGGTCTCCCCCAAGGAACGCCACGAGGAACGGTCCTGCGCAACCCGCAGGACATTTATGTTCACATTAACATAACTTAAAACTTAACATTACGAAATGGAGATCATACATAAACAAAACTATACATTTAACGCGCTTAGGATATCGATGTGTACTCAGGCACGAACAGCTAATAAATATGTATGATGTGAATACAAACAGAATTTGTTCCGGAATTATAAATTCTACCAAATTTAAAATCGAAATAAAATCATGCGAGTCGATATCGAGCTTAAGAAAAGAGAAATAAAATGTAAATATTCCATCAGTTTGTACGTGTATTGTGGCACACAAAAGTATAATATTTATTATCCAGGAACATAAAGCTGTCGAGGTTGTGCCCAATACGTCTGTAATATTGGCAACAGCCGGAAGACATAATTACAAACTTGTCTGTGGCGAGTGTCGCAGCAAGACGCGCCCCGTCGGACCCCGCGCCCGTCGGACCCCGCGCCCGTCGGACCCCGCGCCCGGAGCCTAACGTGTGGGGGACGGATGTACACTGATGCATTTCAGTAATTTAAATTGGTTTTCCATGCCATTTGGCATTTCACAGTAGATTACCACTTGGGAATGAATTTACTCATTGTACTACTTGACGAACGAACCACGCGCCGTATGAAACTATTTAGTTGCTTAAGTGCAAATGTTCGCAGGGAAAGTTGAGCATAACAACATCGAATTCAGTTCCTTTCTTTGAACTACTGAAACTATGAATACTTGTTGCACCGTTTGTGAATTATACACAAATAGTCTCTATTGTCGGGAATCCGCTTCGTATTTTGCATACGAGACAATAAGATCCGGCGAGGTTGTGCGCCGACCCTAACAGTCGCGCAGTTCAATTGAGATGTCGGGGCTCGGTCCGCGGGCCGCTGATTACACGCGCGGCGGCCGCGGTACCGGTGCCGGTGCCGCGGTGCACGGCACAGGGCGCGGCGGACGTGCGCGCGGCCAGGCGGCCAGGCAGGCCACTAACGGTTATGTGAGACGTCGTGCACTTAATTAAACTTAGGTAACGCGAAAGCTTGTATCCCTGCTATTTATATGCAGCGATATGTTTGCAGATAGATTGCACTTATCCAAATGCAATTGTAATTTTTAATCTTTCATTTTGCCATTCTGATTCAGTACGAAAACATTTTTAAACATTTTTACAGTAATGCAAACAAACTATTAAAAATGAATTTTCATAAAATAGGCTATAGTTGAAAACGTCGTTCCACAATAATTTATAGAGAGTGGATGAATGGAGTGTTCGCGTCGCTCGTCCGCGCGCGACACATGAATCACTCTCAATATTTATAAAAATTCAGCTTCCGGATGTTTGTTCTCATGAAATACGAAATACGTAATTGATGTATGGAACCAAAGAGAAATAATATATTAACTCACACATTCCATTGAAGACACTTTTTGGCACATTTAACATACAATTCCCATATGTAGTAAGTAATACTGTTAGAATATTGAACATTTTATCATTCAATTCCGTGTCATATCCATAGAAGAAGCAACAATTTGGCCGGGCGGGACCCGTGGCCGGGACACATGACCTATCGCGGTACCAACACAAATAACAAATCTACCCGGGACTTTTATTTTGAATTAATAAAATATAAAGCTAACGGATTCCGAATTAAACTTAAATCTGTAAATAATTTGCATTTCAAATGTATTTTATTTATGTGTGCACCGCAGCGCGACTAAACGCCAACAAACCGACTCTTGCGTAAGTACGGCCAGCCAATAAATCAACATTAAGTTGGCGATACATAATTGAACAATTACAAGCAATACACTTCAGGTTGCAAATAACTTTATATCAGATACAGATTGCTACTAGTTACTTCAATAAATAGTGGGATCATCTGTGGTCATAAAGCCCATACTGAATCGTTTGTGACGGCTGATTTTCTATAGGTAAGTATTTAAACGATTTTTGCCGACAGTTTTACTAAACTTCTGGACCTTATGATAATAAAAATTAGAGTAAAAGCAATTATATAAAAATGTCATTGAGTAAAAGGTTTTTCTGACTATATGTATGTACTTAAAGCCATACATAATTATATATATTATGTATGTTGTATAAGTTGTTACATGTGCGGTGTGTGCACAGACGGTCGGAACAAACAATCGCTGCGAAGTGCCGGCTGGTTTGTTTAGTCCAAACTTTGTTACATTATGTATTATGTACACTCGTAATTGAATTGTCTGACAAATATTTGGCCCAATAGAAGTACACACTCTACAGCCCGATGTACTCCGTGCCGTGTACTCGACACGTCAATGTATTTAACTAAGACACTTTCAAGTCGAAAACTCATTTCTTGTCGGTGCGAAGTTTCATTACTTTCGTGAAACAAAAGTTAATTTCAAGACAAACTATCTGTTAGCAAACTTGTTGTGAAAACTCAGGGACACCTTAATATACCGTACAATAATGATGTTGTATACTGGTAGTGTTGTGCGATTACTACTAGTCTTGGTTTCCCTTCGTCATCAAATAAACCTATAAACATCTGCTGCGGAACATGTGTCTCCTACAAGGGACTTCCCTACTTGGGCTATCTCTTAATATTTATCATATTCTGCTTTTATTACGACGCATATAATATTACAGCTACCCATCCTTGTAACATAATCACTGTCTTTTCTAAATAAATTCGTGAGAAAATACGAAGTTATGTAAAAAGTAGTAGATTTGATGTAGATTCATATATGCATACGAATACTACTAACTAAATTTAGTTCATCACCTGTGTGCTATGTGTATCGGGTTAATCTACATCTAGTATTAAAACACGCTGCGTTCGGCGGCAGCGGTTATGTCCAGTGTTTACTCGCGGCCGCGGCATCGTGCGGTGGTGCGGCGCGGCGGCGGTAACCCGATCAACGCAACACTAACGCTATTAGCGTGATGGAGTTCACCGCACACCCCGCCCTCTGGACCCGTGACCCGCACCGCTCGCCCGCGTCGCCGCCGCCGCCGCACACACTATTTTATTCAAATTCACACATTTTATAGGTATATTTAAGCAACGCTTTAGCCCGAAATAAATGCGGCTTGACATTTATGTCTGATCAGAGGATACGCTAAGTATTCTTGGACGAAGCTATCTTCAATGACGGCGAGATCTTATTATAACATAGTAGATGAAAGATATCTCGTCCAAAACTAAATACAGTGTAGTTGTCGGAGCCAGTCAAATGTCTGGCGCGTCCTGCCTGCTGGCTGCGGCACGCACTGGCCGCGTATTATCCTGTCATTACACAAATGTCTGGCGCGTCCTGCCTGCTGGCTGCGGCACGCACTGGCCGCGTATTATCCTGTTATTACACAAATGTCTGGCGCGTCCTGCCTGCTGGCTGCGGCACGCACTGGCCGCGTATTATCCTGTTATTACACAAATGTCTGGCGCGTCCTGCCTGCTGGCTGCGGCACGCACTGGCCGCGTATTATCCTGTTATTACACAAATGTCTGGCGCGTCCTGCCTGTTGGCTGCGGCACGCACTGGCCGCGTATTATCCTGTTATTACACAAATGTCTGGCGCGTCCTGCCTGCTGGCTGCGGCACGCACTGGCCGCGTATTATCCTGTTATTACACAAATGTCTGGCGCGTCCTGCCTGCTGGCTGCGGCACGCACTGGCCGCGTATTATCCTGTTATTACACAAATGTCTGGCGCGTCCTGCCTGCTGGCTGCGGCACGCACTGGCCGCGTATTATCCTGTTATTACACAAATGTCTGGCGCGTCCTGCCTGCTGGCTGCGGCACGCACTGGCCGCGTATTATCCTGTTATTACACAAATGTCTGGCGCGTCCTGCCTGCTGGCTGCGGCACGCACTGGCCGCGTATTATCCTGTTATTACACAAATGTCTGGCGCGTCCTGCCTGCTGGCTGCGGCACGCACTGGCCGCGTATTATCCTGTTATTACACAAATGTCTGGCGCGTCCTGCCTGCTGGCTGCGGCACGCACTGGCCGCGTATTATCCTGTTATTACACAAATGTCTGGCGCGTCCTGCCTGCTGGCTGCGGCACGCACTGGCCGCGTATTATCCTGTTATTACACAAATGTCTGGCGCGTCCTGCCTGCTGGCTGCGGCACGCACTGGCCGCGTATTATCCTGTTATTACACAAATGTCTGGCGCGTCCTGCCTGCTGGCTGCGGCACGCACTGGCCGCGTATTATCCTGTTATTACACAAATGTCTGGCGCGTCCTGCCTGCTGGCTGCGGCACGCACTGGCCGCGTATTATCCTGTTATTACACAAATGTCTGGCGCGTCCTGCCTGCTGACTGCGGCACGCACTGGCCGCGTATTATCCTGTTATTACACAAATGTCTGGCGCGTCCTGCCTGCTGGCTGCGGCACGCACTGGCCGCGTATTATCCTGTTATTACACAAATGTCTGGCGCGTCCTGCCTGCTGGCTGCGGCACGCACTGGCCGCGTATTATCCTGTTATTACACAAATGTCTGGCGCGTCCTGCCTGCTGGCTGCGGCACGCACTGGCCGCGTATTATCCTGTTATTACACAAATGTCTGGCGCGTCCTGCCTGCTGGCTGCGGCACGCACTGGCCGCGTATTATCCTGTCATTACACAAATGTCTGGCGCGTCCTGCCTGCTGGCTGCGGCACGCACTGGCCGCGTATTATCCTGTTATTACACAAATGTCTGGCGCGTCCTGCCTGCTGGCTGCGGCACGCACTGGCCGCGTATTATCCTGTTATTACACAAAAGCCACACGTCCCTAGTAATAACACCCCGCGTATGTTTCACGACTATTGAGTGTGCTACACTAGCGTGCATGTCTTAAGCTTAACATAATAATTATTATACTTATAATCTTCATTTTCGGTGTTTTTTATTTTAAAAGGTTGAGTCTTCCCCATCCAGTAAGATTCTTTGAAATCCTGCATTTGGTTTACAATTATGACATCAGTCCATTTATGTTTGTTGTCGTCTATTCCATTGATGCATGTACGAAAAATTTGAGAAAATGAAGTATGCGTTATTATAATAAAAGTGCAAAGAATAATAAATGAGATAAGTACTTATCAAACTTCCTGTAAGACCTATCAATAAACTGTTTAACAGTTAAACTTTTATAGTTACTACTGGAAAGTAATACCAACTAACACATAGATAGGTACTGCAATTAAACTTAATGCAGCAGGCTTTGAACCTCTATTTCTCTTGTATACATCCGGCATTGATGTTAGATCAACAATCAGACTGTACCTAATAGCGGTCATCGGCGGACAATATCTTAATCACGAAGCAATTAAAACAGTATTTAATTGGCCGCGCGGTAGGTGCGACAGGCCGCGGTGCCAACGCACGCGTTTTTTCGCGTAGATAAGGCCCGGCTAGTAATTAGGTGGAGCGATATTTCACGCCCAACACCGATACGGCCGAGTTATGTGACTGCCGCGGCTTCTGGCGGGCCGGCGCAAGCCACAAGCTTCTGGAGCCGAGGCTTTTTATACAGTTCATAGATAGCATTGGAAAATTGTTGTAATGTATCGTGGTTGCGTTTATAAATACATTTGACGACCGATTAGCCCAGCGGTAGTTAACGCTGCCTTCTGTACTATGGGTCCCGGGTTTGAATGTTTTTGTGATGAGCATAAACATTTGTATCCGAGTCATTAATGTATCAACCTTACAAAAAAAATATTATATATACCCATCCGTAACACTAGCCTCGCTGCT
Organism: Craniophora ligustri; assembly: GCA_905163465.1. Classification (NCBI taxonomy): domain Eukaryota; kingdom Metazoa; phylum Arthropoda; class Insecta; order Lepidoptera; family Noctuidae; genus Craniophora; species Craniophora ligustri. The sequence goes on from LR990965.1 coordinate 15,293,918, forward strand.
TACCACGGAACTAGATGGTGCTGTGTCATAATGGCATTATTTATATTTTTTTTTTCACATATTATACAAATACCAGGCCAAATACTTGTAGATCGTACAACTATTTGCTACATACGGGGATTGAACCCACTATGCGACGCACAAGCTGATCAGTCAGCCTCTGTACTAATCGAGTCATTTACTTAAACATCGTAATATTTCAGGAAAATCTTACGAGTTAAAAATAGCAAATCTAGCAGATATAAAGAAATTAAGTATTTATTTAAGAGGATGAACATTAAATTCCTAATTCTGCGTAATAGCGAGCAACTCCTTTGTTTTTCCTTTGCTCCTCACTCGACACTTTAAATTATTATTATAATTATCATATTACAGTATTAAGCCATAAAAGCATTTTGTTCAACAAGTACTTCTTAATTGTGGTGATGTTTCTAAGTTCGCCTCTCCCCACTCGGACTGAAGTTCGTTTGGCTGAGATCGCGCGCCGGCAGAGCAATTGATTCATCTTACCGCACTGTAGCCGCTGCCGAGTACAATACACCGCGTTAAATGTACCCGCGCTAACTCAGATTAGTGCTTATCTTAGAATTATAGCTGTTGAGTTAAGTTTAATTGACGTTAATGCGTTTATAAGTAATAATTGAACTGATAATCTCGGTAATAAATTAAATAAATACCAGCTAAAAGTTTATATTGTAGTTGTTCAGAGATTTAACGAGTTCGTTCCGGGTCCAATTGTGATTTTTATGACTAGCATTTTAAAGTGAACCTAACAATAATTCCTTAGGAACTAGGAAGACAGCTGGACGTGACCGCGATCAGTGCGGGAACATGTTTCCTTCCTTGTTCGAAAGCTATTAATTAGGTTTCCAATCGTTAACGCGCATTCATCAAGTTTATTGATCAATGTTCGTTACTTCCCTATGTAAGAAAGACCTTTCGCACTATTATATTCTAGTCTGAGATAGTCTGGTAATAAAATACTAAATACGTACAAAATTTAGTTCTGTAAGTCTTAAGTAATAAAAGTTCTTTTATGATTAGATGTACCTACATGATGCATGTGCTCTTTTCACCATAGCCCCATAATGGGAAATCGTTTTAGCTGCGCTCGTCACAGAGACATAACGTAGTTCGGCGAACACGATGCGTTATGTCCGCCATAGCCAGGGTGTGAGCAACTGATGATTCAGTTGAGACTCGGGTTAGATAACGAGCGTTTTATGGCATTCTCACCAACGAACCGTTTTTGTAGCCATATCTGTTAAATTGAAGTATCATGGAGTCCGATGGACTGCATTGAGAGTATCACTCACATAAACCTTCTTTTGCGCATAGGTGCAGTAATTGTTCAAGGACTTTACTGCTTTTGTCCATAAAAGCTTCTAAAAAGACATAGGTACTTGAAAGAAACGTTATTGTCTATATTATAATTGAAAACAACATACCTATAAATAATATCATCTACTCCCCGCTATATGCAGCACCTGCACATTTTCCATGAGCGAGACATAAACAGGATGATTTCATAGTTCCAAAGCAATATACCGAGACCTTTAGATCTAATTCACTCTACAAGGAGTCTACATTGTTGTACGGTTTTGGATATCGTAATATCAAAATTAATTAGGCAGACATTTTGATAAAGAGATATTTGACAGGCTAAAGGCGTAACTGTACGAACGTGCATTAATCTAGCGGGGACTAGGCAATGCTGTTTATTTCTAATTGAACTGAAGATAAAACGATCACATTTATCTAATCTTAGTCAGTCGAAATGGTTAAAAGCAATTTGCAAGCCGTTTATGGAGCCAACTGTTGCTAAATATAACATTTGTTACAACAAGTGGGCACGTTAGGACCATTGTTCAAAACGTGTGACTAAACATTGTTGGAACTTCAATATTTATTTGTGCTATTACAAGTACCAGTTTAGCTAGAGTGGGACGCCTAGACAAATAGTCTGCCGCTTAGCAGTAGTGTGCTCACATTATAACGTTCTGATTTAATGAGTTATACTTATAGCAAGTAACTGTCTCACAAGGTGGCTATGTACGAACACGTAGACATGCCAACGTCGTAGGCTTCGGTTACCGCTTACCATCAATCCGTTCACTTGTTTGTTTTACCTAATACGTATAAGAATTACATAAAAAGCGTGTCTTGGATTTTTTACGAGAAAACTCTTAGAGTGTTTAATTCGGCAATAAAATTAATATAACATATAAACAAACAATGATTCCTCCGTATTTACGTATTTACCAGCACACAGTGTGCAGTATGCTAGAAGCTCCTTTTTGTCCCGTAAAATAACTGCACTTGGCAGGTACACACAATTACGTAGTCTCGCTAATTGTAGGATAATCGGTTCTGGTGTGTCGCCACCGTCCGTCCGTCTGTCCGCCATCCGGCCGCAACACTCCGTCCGAATATATTTTTTACGAGCACCCGACCGGACCGGCCGGGTGGCGCGGCCGCGTGTAACGTTATTGACATTAAATCTTAATTCGGGATGACACAGCGGCCGCGAGCCACGAGCGCTGCCTGTTTGCATACAGCCTCTGTGCATAAATGGTTTTTATTATTAATCGAAGTCATTGTGCTTTTTGAAGTTACTTGAAACCACTACCTCAGTTAAATATATTTAGCAATTATAAAGGTGTTGAGAACCTAGGCAAAAGGTAAAAAGTATGCACTCGGGTGAGAGTCGCTACTACGAATATCATTTCCCCAGGTAGCACGCGAGCACTTGGCGGGAACTTCACACTCTCTCCCAATCAAATAAATTCTCATGCGGTTACATTTTCCACGTCGGCGTCGCTGCTCCGGCGGCGGCGCGCGGCGGCTGTAAGTGCTCACTGACGACAACTTTTATTAAATTCCCCACGGATTTTTAATTTATTACCCGTCTGAGGGGTGAATTATCATATCTGTTAGGTTATTTACGATGACGCGGTGGTCATTTGATTCCGGGTCACGTACCGATTAATACAGCCCCCAGCCTCCGGGCGCTGCAGCCGCGCGCCGGAGCCGAGCTTCCTCTAAATTAATCGACGCAGTTTAGAGCTATTTAACATTATAATTGGGCTTGTCACAACGGTTTACTTGGGAACGGTGTTAAACTCATTCCGAAGGCTTTGCAGCCAAGCGTCCATTTGTAATAGTAATTACAGCCATTTGAAACAAATTATTGCAGGCTTATCGTAACTGGTGTGTTTATGAATAGGTACGTTTGTAAAATACGATATATTTCAATGATTACTTAAATAGCTACACGATCGATTATTCCTACTCAAACTTCCCTGTTTACGCTGAATACTGAATGTTAAGGTACCTACATCTGATGATTAAGACCTCTTCTCAAATTCTAATCTCCGTTGACCTCTTACCAACGAAATCTTTTTACATTACGCGACAGAAATATTTTAAGTTCATCCGCGTGAATAAGAGATTAAATGAGCGGAGCGTGAATAGCGCCGCTGATGGAGATAGCGTCGCCGCCGCCGGCCGCGTCGCGTCCGTGTCGTGCGGGCGCCGCGTGGCGCATCCGTGCCGTACCCGTGTCGTGTCCGCGCCGGATCCGCGCAGTTAGCTGGAATTAGCTGTTCACACAAAGTTCAGTGCTTGTAACTTGCTGGTACATTGAAGTTTTTTTACTTGTAAAAATGTTCCTGTTACCTTGTTGATTAGGTACTTTGAATTTACGATAAATTAAGTAAGGAGAGCTAATTAAACTGTATCATTTATTATCGACTACATTCACTTTTTTATGAATTACGGTAAATTATGCATTGAGGTAGCCAAATTGAAAAAATCAAAGTTATTGTTCCATAATACAATAAAAAGTTGTATAATTTCCAACCCCTAATACAATGTCAGCTGTTTTGTTCACACAAACCACATTTACAAATAAGCAAACAAACTAAAATTCAAGTTATCGTTTTTCATGAATTCGGTGTTAAGTACAGTATGTAGTGTTGGGACCTGTGTGTGTGTGTGTTTGGTGAGTAGCCCACGCGCCGCCCACCACCAGCTCGTAACATAAACTTGATCAACCGATAGCCGTGATTGATTTGATGGATACCAGATAGTGGTCGCGTAATTTATTGCTTCCTCCGCAGCGTTTATGATCAGTGTTGCGACCTGTCTTACTATTAATTACGGTGGGAACAATGTACACTGATGTTTGTAGATGAGTGGTGTTTTGGTGATGTTAAAGTTTAGGGCGGACTTGCAAATACACGTAATGTCTGCTAATTATTTATGGTTGTTTGGACTACATTGGACCAAGATATTGAAATATATAGAGCAGGTATTGCTGTAACATTTTGTTATCGCTTTAGACCACGCAGTGAAACAAAAATAGCCAGAACTTTTCCCGTATAAACGTCAAAAAGTTGAAATTTCCGCGGATGAAAAACTTTATGAGCAGTGACCGAGAACAACAGGAAGCGAGCGGCGGCGGGCGGCCACGTGGGTATGGCGGCGCGGCGTAATGTATGCGGCGTGATAAAAATATCCCCAGTCGTCCGCACGCGCTGACAAATCGCGAACCCATCACTTTTCCTACTTTCCCTGCTCTCCTCTCTGATCAAATACAAAGGTGAACGGCAGAAGGATCGCAAAGACATTATTTAAAATTTATGACATTCCACACCTTGGCACGGAGACGCCAATTGAACTACTTCGGAAAAAATTATGGACTAGACTAATATAAAATTAATAATACAATATTCAGAAAAAGTTTAATTGGGGGGTAAAATAAGCTTGGTTATTTAATAGCTGCATATAAGTAAAAACTTCAATTAAGACCTGTTCGAGCTTCACTAAACTTTGTGTATCTGTCTGCTTATTGTCTTTCCCCAATTAGACAGATTCTCATTATGTATGTGTTCCCTGAAGTGAACCTTGTGCCCTATCACCTTTTAGTAGTGGCCACGTGTAATACATCTATAAATTGCGGCGCAGCCACGTCGGCCCACTGGTTCCTGCCGGTCAGTGCGACACTGCCACATGCATCATCTCATATGTGCTTTTTAAATATTGGTGCATAATACATCTCAATCTCCCAAAGTTGACCTAAACCATCATATTCCTTATACTGTCCGATGAGTTTGGCCGCCTTCCCCTAATGTTTTTCGAAATCCACTTTAGGATCATAAATTATATATAATTAATACACATGCTATAAACCTGTAATAAAGGTCCTGTGCGTGGGGATACATACTTAGTATGTAGATAATTACATACAAGTTCGAATATGGACTTAATTGCTGCTCATAATGATACATAGCTGAGACGGTACGTGTACGTACCTTCTGAGGGAATAGATTATAGCAAAGATACGAAGGACATAACAACCGTATATGGTAATTAAACAAAATACAAAATAAAGCGTGTAATGCACGAGAGCGCACAATTAGCGGCGCGCATATAAAGTGAGCTAATCTCAAGCCCGCAATCGAAATAATTCGCCGAGCTTGTCCTCTCCATATCGCAAATGTCAATTAAAGCAAATTACAAGATTCTGTTGACATTTGCAGTCAATAACCGTAGCTCAACAACAACACTGTAAACAACAAATCAGGTGACACCACTTCACTAACATTACGTTTTAATATCATTTGTAAATTGGACTTTATTGCGAAATTAATGATTTTGTGAATTTCTTCATTATTATGGACTATTATATATTCATCAGATACCTTGAATGTTTTCTTTGTGACATCATCAACTTATTAAACAAACATACATATGTATGTTAATTTAACTTGTTGACTATAAAAGTTAAGTTTAAGTTGTTTAATACTAAAGTTCTTATTGTAATCTTATATTATTTTTGTGAGTGGCGTTGCACGATAAGGAAACTTAAAGTACCATGAGAAAAAATCCGCCCACTAACACGAGCTGTCGTAGCTGACACCTGACATTTGGTTGTGAGTGTAGGTACTGTAGGATGACAGTTGGGTGTCAGGTCGGCGCTCGTGCCTCATGTGACGGCGGCCGGGCTGCACGCGTCACGCTCCAATATTGATGGTAATCCAGTTACGTGCGCCGCACACCGACGCCCGCCGAGACGCCGACGCCGACGCCGACGCCGACGCCGACGTGCACCACTCACATGCCTCCGATATTGTCAACACTGAATATGTGCATACGTATGGCTTATCTGCACCAGCTCACGTATAACAAGTATGCATTTTTATTATTTGTTTGTGTGTTAATGCATTCTTCTGACGTGTTAGGATCACTCAAATATTTATATAGGATAAGATTTGGACCGCTGCCCATAAATATTAAATAGTCAAAAAACATCGCATCATATAAATAAACTATGGCAGGCTGTGCGCTGTGCTAGCCCACCGTTTTCTCTACGGCAACAGTCACCCTTTCCCTCGGTAACTTTACGACGATTGGAAATTTACGACGTGTACGGGATATTAAACAGCTGATACGTTCCACATACATTTCTTTCAACCCCTAGACTAGTGCGGAAGTAAATCATTTCAATACTATCAATATTTCATACGTCGACACGAAATGTGTTTGTTTCTATTCGACAACGTAATTGAGTATTCATGACATACTCGCGAACAATTTATGCATATAGAGGAAGCACCAGTACCAGTGATAATATCAGACAATTTCAGCCCTATCTATACGTATACCTACGTGAAGGATGAAGACAGCGCCGATTAACATCGGATAAGCTAATTAAGACTCCAACTAAACACCAAAGCAATTCATAAAATAATGGACTTATATGAGTGGATGTATATAACTACATATTTACTAAACAACTTGATAAACGGTCATAAGCTAGAAGTAAGTATGTATCTAATCCGGACAGCAGCGAGCGCGCGGCACTGCTACAGCGAATATATTTAACACAGCCCTGTAGGTAATAACGATCCAATAGCTACGTGCCTTTTATCTTAATTGCTTTTTACGAGTGTTCTCTATCGTTGTATGTAGATACCGCGAGACATTTTGCATCCGAACACCAGATATACGAGTAATTGTACGGTGTCCGAGAAAACGCGGCGGCGGCGGCGCGATGCACAGGTTTTATTTGTTCGACGGCGACATATATCGGCGGTGTCGCGGCGCGCTGTGAATCTCGTCAAGTGGAGCCGACCACGTGCGAATGTAAAGCGCCATTCTATTGTTTAGTGCGACGTCACAAGAGTCGCGGCGCGGCGCGGTTCGGCGCGGCACGGTGCGGCACCGCCGAGGGGACGCTCGCCGCTCGCGCCAGAGATTTTTACCAACCGTCTTCCTTCCGTGACACTTTTATTTATGTTGAAGTTGTTGAAGATCGAATGGGGATTTCACTTCAAACGTGTTCCCAAATCAATATTCTTAGGAGGGGTGACGCTTACTGCTTTGAATTGGCGGGGACAGTATTTGTAGTTTGATATCGAGAAAGCGTATTCGGTAGTATAATATCTTTGTCAAGTCGACAAACGAGATTAAACTGTTTATCGCACAATTAATGTTTTGTATTTAACAGCGGTTGCCAGTTATTGGATTACCGTTCATCTAGACAAAGCCGATTACAGCCCTCCCAGTCATGATCGCTGAATTTAATTATAAAAGATGAAACTTTTAATGTAGCAAAATAAATGTATAACAAGCCACGAGTAGCGCAGAGTCGGGGACTGCTTAAAAGCTTTACCAGAACATCCTGTGTCCAGATTATCGCATTGCAAAATAAGATTGATCTGGATTGATCATGAATATATAGAAGCCAGGCATATCTTAGGAAAACGTTAAACCATTAAAACATTTTAATGCAATGATCACAGTGTTCGACGTTTGTGTGAATGTGTTTGCTGTCACGCATTACTTACACTAGTTTGCTTTGCTTGTATAAGCGAGAATATACGTCGATTCCCGGCGACATCAATGTAACGTTATCATCGTATCAGTGTCGTGGCGGGGAGCGGCGGCGGCGGATTATTTGGCGTGCTAAATAATTTTATAATTAAATCCCTGCCTCCGACAACATCACCTCACAATAGGATGAGACGTAAGTCGGCGGCTGCTAGCCATGAGTCATGAGCTGAAGCGGATTACTAACCATGAAGCCTTTAAAACTTTATTTCAAATCTCTTAAAAATGTGACCAAAACATACATGGGTTTTCTGTTTTAACGTATCTACTGAAAAATGTAATGTTTGATCTTGCGACTTTCAGTAATCATTATCAAATTTATTTACTTTATAATTTGCGTCAAACGCAATGCTTGTTGATAGTTGTGTCTAGTTTGTTATCGTACCCCCGCTGCAGCTCGTAGCCCGCGCCAGCGCTTCTCGCGTCATAATCGAGTGGAAACCACGTCTTTTGTCCGTCGCTGCTTATTATCAAGTGGCGCTTTTCACAGCAATTAAGTGCAGGACTCAGACGCGCGACGGAGCGGGCGGCGGGGCGGCGGAGGGGGGGGGGATGAGCTTTCACTCGCTTTAACAGATTGCTGCAGTAGGACAGAACTGTACGTGACTTAGTACTGTCAAATTAATACTCACCTAATATATCTATTGTGGATATACAAACCTACATAGATAAATATGTATTATAACCTAAATACCTAGTAGGTACTAATTTATCAATAGGTATATCAATTTTTTTATATCCTATCATCTTAAATGACAGTTGTTTGATGTTTTTAGTAGATACCATGCCGATGGCGTTAAAGTGTAATTCTTCTGAGTTATCTTCTTTGCGCACAAAACAAAGACATAATTCGTTTCTTTTAATTAGATTGTGAATATTGGTGCGGCGACTTATTAAGTTTGTTTAAAACAAAGCTTTATGTTGGAGTAAAATCGCGAACCGAAATAAAATGACAGCACCGGCATGACTGACTGCATGGCTTGTCCATGTAAACCTAGCTAACATGAGTTGGTAACGAAGAGACTAGTACAACTATGTATGTTACCGTGCGACAAGGCACCATCATGTTGGAGGTAGGAATATAATGAAATAATACTAAACTTATAAAGCATGAACATATTCTACGTGATGCCGACCTAGCAGTATTTGTTGCAATGTGTTCACATTCAGAATTTGTGATTGTAATATAAACAGATAGGCATAATGCAATCAAATGAAATTTATCTTTGTGTCCTGTCTTAGAGTTTTTGCCCTATAATTTATTTGCTGATATTATATTTCACCATTAAGGTACGAACTATCAGACACTTTGTGTGAAGAAACTCTATATATTTTTTTAACATATATGTGATCCCTTATCACAGCACATTTGACGTGATTTATCAAAAAAAACTTCGACATGCTAAAACACAGTATGCGCAATGCCTTAAAGTACATTTTGGAGTTAATAACAATGTACACAAAATTAAGTAACGAAAGGAACGTAATGAAAGGGAGAGTGGATTTAGTGATGTTCCTAGTTAGCTACTGATGTGCCAACTTACTCAACAACGTGTTATTTGGGCTGTACCGTCTACAATTATACAGCTATATTAACTGTAATAACTTGCTGATTTTGTACTTAGTTAATAATATTCTCTTTAATTAACGTTATTATTATTTTAAATAACAAGCTTGTCGGAGACCTCCCATGCAAAAATTAATACACGATAATTTTATGAAAATGTTGTATTTAGCTGCGTACATTTATTTGTTTATTATTGCCTGAATTCATATGACGACTCGTGATATGATTAAGGAACGATGCCAAAGTTCTCCAGTTAGAATACAAAACACTTAGAAATGCATATTATCACTCGTTGGTTTTCAAAATCTGCTTAACCACACTGAACCATCTTGATGATAAACCACTGCGTTTGTTCGTCGTCTCTATCTGAGAACAAACCCGTATCCAGCACTGGAACAGTAAGTGGTATGATATGATCAGATGACTACGAAGCGTAAACAATACATGACGTGATTGTATTAAAATCACGGTTGTGACAAAAGATGTAACGTCGAGTAGCGGCTATAAATAACGGCTTATTTGGGCGCGGGCAGAGCCGCGTGAAATTAACTAAGCTAGCGCACGGGCCATCGCCTCGCATACGACTGCTAATAGTGAGGCATCCCCGTGTAACAGTAGGTATCTCTACTAACATTACGAGGCCATCGGTTTTTTTTTCTATATACATTGAATGAACTTTCACATTTTCCATTTATAATTATAAATTTCATCTCATTATACAGGACAATGGTCGACAATCGTGAAGCCGCAACTTTTTAACTTCAGTTACATTAGCATATAATTTATGCTAATTATTATACTTTATAGATGTAATTAATATTCGGTCGGAGCTAAAGTGAAAAGTTTTTGTGAAAACGTTCAACTTTGTGATGAGTGCTTCTTGTGTATTGTTTTGTTTCTTTCACGCACAATACAGTTTATTCGACGTGACTCGAACTCGAACTCAATCTCAATACTATAGTCATTAGTTAAGTAGGTACAGGGTACAAACAAAAACATTTTTTTAAATTACTATTTGGTATTAGAAAGTTTATTTTATTTTAGAAACCAGTAGAAATATTCTCAACATACTAGCCAAATTAATATATTATATGCTCGTATCTATACACTTTACTAAACATTGCTTAAATTTACTTAGATTGTAATAGGAACTATTACAGAATATTTATATAACTACCTACCTACTTATGAACATTTTCTCTGATCATAAACTGGCCAATATTGATCAAGTCCGATACGTAACGAGAGTTAATAGTTTGTAACAACGACACAGCATAAAGTCGGCTATTTTCCCACATTATCGAGTCGGGCAGACAGCGCAGATCAAGTCGGCTCCGCTTTATAGCGGCGCGCCCGCCCGCCCAGCGCCGCGTCCCGCCCTCCACCGCGGAATATATTTCAGCACCCATTAAACTTTATGTCGTCAACTTTTCAGCCACCGACAATAAAGTCATTTGCGTTATTTATGCCACATAAAGCCAGATATTCCGCCAGCGCTCGCATCACCAAAATGTTGTCAGCCTGATGGAAAAATATAATTTTGTTGTGCAGTTGGCTTTATTTATTTCACCTCCCGTTGCGTACCGATGTGGATGTCGATGTCGATGCATCACAGTTGTGACATATTTTTGTGAAGTTTTAACTTGTTCTGTAATTTATACGAGTCATCGCTCACGCGCACCTCGCACCGCGCCGGCCGGCCGCGGGGCGAGCGCCCGCAGGACTGACTGTGTTTTCATAATAAATAATAATACAAGTAACTCGCAAAGTATCCGTTCAGCCAGAGTACATTCCGTCTATAGGAGCTCACTTCTTACATTTTTTAATATCGCCGACGGAATATGACCTCTCTACGTTTAATTGCTCCTAGAAGCTTCGTACATTAAGAAGCGCAGTCTGTTATAACCATTGCTTTGCGAGAACAAGCTCCAGTGCTTCATAATTAAAGTTGAAATTTGATGACCTCTGTTACAGAGAGGATGCACATTTTAATCTAGACTTTGTGGTACTTTTTACCGAGCGCAATTAGGAGCCCGCGACAAAGCACCCAAAGAGATTTCAAAGGATTAAATGTTTCCATTACATGGACTTTTGTCGGAACAGAAATAATGTCATTGGTAAAGCAAGCGCGGTTCGGGGATGTATTTTTAGAGGAAAATTAATTAGTATTACGTAGTTGTTGTTGATGTACCTAATAAATACGCTGTTTGTAAGACGGGGCCCAGCGAGGGGGCGCGGGGCGGGGCGGGCGGGGAGCTTAATGAAAGGGACTTGTTTAAAGAGCTTCCGAGCACCTAGGCCTGAATAAACTAATTACAAAATGTCAAACCGTATTCCAAATTATATCCAATCGTTAAAATAAAAATATTCGAACTTAGACAAAATAATTGACCCAAACATACACATAATCATTGAAATAATATTGATATAATAAGAGTTTATTACATTATACCTATTGTATAAAATCTCTTATGTATAGAATGGGAAACCCAATAACATAGCCCTTCGTCAAGTAGCAGACTGTAATGTGGTGCCTGAGCACGACACGACGCGACGCGACACGACACGGCGGCGGTCAGCGTGTAATGAGCGGGTGGCTGCACTTGTTGCCGGCCGCGCTCTCAGCCACTTGTGTTAATGTGCCATTCACAGGTGCACACGCCTCAACGGCTTTATTTCTTAAGGACAGCACAGGCTGCGTCCTCGTGCGTACTCGATCATATCTTAATTGTCTAGTCTAGTCCTTGACATAGACCTACTGGGTTCACGATTAAAGCTGAAATTTCTTCGACAAAACTGAAGGAAAATATATAATAGATTTTTTATAGGAATGAAACTAGAGTCACCTACCTGCTTGGGAAAGATAATTATATAAATAATGAATCTGACGCGATGTATAACCACAAAGTATCCTAATAAGGATTACGTCACACTGGACGCTCCCTAATAAATTTCAATTCTGTTTCAGGTACGGCCACAAAATATTTAGACGCATTTGTCTGCATTACACTACGTAAGTAATACGGCTTTTTATTTCCTTAATCCTATTTAAGAGTGCACACACGGCATTAAGGCGAGAGCCGAGAGCCGCCGGCCGAGGGGACAAGACAAACGACGTCGTCCTCACAGATACCACCGGACTATTATTGATGTCCCCCCTCCCTCCCGGACACACTTGGGCACTGTATTGCTGCTGCTGGTTATTAGAAATTTAATCTTTATTTTATAGTAACGGTTTATGTAGGAGAATATTTGGTAGAAACTATTAAGGTTCTTTTGATTCATCCACAAAATTTATCATTGTGAAATATGTAGATAAAGTGAACCAAGTGAAACTAATACCTACGCAATATAATTAGATCCGAATATATTTTTCATGACTTTTACAGAAACGTAATGTGTACATAAACTATGTGATATCCAAATAATTGTGTTTGGTGTGGACACGCGGGTTGGGAGCCGAGCGGTCGCGCGATCAGGGATCGATGCCGCGTCTGTTTGCTCAGGACGAGTACTATTGACTCGCCTTGATTAATAACAAATAACATGGTATTTTTTATTCCCACCCAATATTGATCCCTTTACGGAAAAGCGAGAAAGTCAAATGTGCAAAGTTGCAATTTCATTTAGCGAAGAATTCCACTCGATCGTGTAGCGAATGTCGAATGGCGGCAATTTATTTACTTTTTAATAAAATCGCACACACGGCACGCGGCACGGAGCAGTCGTCAACACAAGCGATCCGTCACGTCGCGTAGGCGGCACAGCGCGGCGCAGCACGGTGCGGCCGCCCATACGCGCCTTCGCGCTAACACTAACGCTAATCTATGTGTATTTCCATTCTGGTAATTACAGTACTCTGCTCTCATTAATTATTATAGGTTAGTTACAATATTTACCACCCATATAGGCATATCTATTATTAAATTGAAAATCAAAAAAAGAATGACACTAAGTTCTGTATACCGGACATAGAACATGACAAAAGTTGTATAGCCTAAAGCTTTATTTCCTCTTACTAAAATGGATGACGAATTTTGTTCCACAAATTGACGAGTTAACAGCATCGAAAACTGACCCTTCATTGTGTCGCGCGCTCGTATTTCTTACTTTGTAACTGTCACGTAACACATGCGGACGAACAGATAATCAAGGTAACCGCGTTCAGTAACACGAGCCATCAATAAGCGTCCCCCCCTCCGCGCCTCTGCTCATTCACCCTGACTCGCCCTCAGTCCGCGGGGACAAGGGTGTGTACTGATTTGTAATTTGGTACGCGCGTCGCGTCGCGAGGGACTCGCGTTATTTCGCCGCTGTAATGTGTAATAGAAAAAGAAGTTCCATTTTACTCAAATGTATAATAGCCCTACGTTACTCACCATCTGTTCAGGCTCGTGAAAATATCATGTTTAAGTACAGAGATACGGAGCTAATCAAGAGCGATACTTTACAAAAGGCGCCGAATATTGGATAGAACTTCGTAAAAGCACAAAAAGTAACCATAATATAAAAATTCAGCAGGTCTTCCATAATCCATTGTTCAGACATTTACGTTACGCTCACAATGAATGAGTTTGGGCAGTATCAAAGCTTGCCTTCTGTACACGTAGGTCGCGTGTGGCGCCGCAAGACGCAGCGATCGGCGCGCGTTAACTTTTTACACTCGCCCTTAGGAACAAAGACTATCGCTCCAATCGCATCCGTGTGTACGTGACCTATATTACTCAGTCGTTTATATAGATACTTTAATTTTTGAAGTCGTTTATATTTTATTAAAAAAAAAACACAGTTTATGTATTAGCAAAGTTTCCAACAAGATGTTCTCAGATCGACTAGTTGCCAGTAATATTACTATGCTACATTGCAACCTGGGAATAGAAAATATGTATATTCCGATTTTGTAGTCCCCTAGTGGTATATTTTTTAACTCTTTAAAACTTTAAAACTCGATTTTGTATCATCTTTATGTGAACCGGATATTCTGCTAAACAAAAGCCTCCCCACCTAATATATGAGGGTCGAAATACACACTCAGTATAACAATAAAGTTAAGTGCTTGTTAATTTAGTAACTGTTTAATAAACATGTTTGTTTCGACTTATTGATCTGTAACTCCGCAGCGGACCATTGTAATGACGTGAAATCTTAGAAAGAGAAGTTCAAAGTAGCGCGGGTCAACTTTGTTCTGTGCCGGTTTCGTATTGTGTGTACAAACTGCCTGTACTAAACAAAGTCTAAATAAATGCTTCAAAGTAAATGGGGTTACACTCAGTTATAATATTAGCCACCAAATAAATTGTATTTCTACTAAACGTTAAGTTTGATTGATAATGTTATTATAGTTATGATAAAGTTATTTATTATATTGTTGCCACTGTATACGCTTGACCTCCAGTTCGCCGCTGATCCGCAGTTACGTCTTCTTTCAGCTTGATCGCGTGATCAGTGCAATAGCAAATAATCATATAATTTGAGTGAAACATTAGAAATATTAACTTCGCAAAGCTAAAGCAACGAATAATTTTGTTGAAAGAGCCAAGTTGTGATTGACGACTGTAGGAAACATAACAAAGGCACGCAGTAGCGGCGGTGGCAGCAGTACTGGTGGAGTGCGGCTCTCCGCTGGTATTCCAGCGTTCTCATCGGGTACAAGAATTCATTTAGTCAATTAGTAGCCAGAGCCCCACGCCCCGCCCACCCCCGTTCGTATTGCGGACCATACAACATACCCAGCACTGAATTATTCATCATAATTAAAGGTCAATTGATCAATTACATGTCATTACTAGATTTAAACTATTGATAGATTAATAGATTTTGCCCGCGACTTCGTCTGCGTAAAATAGTATTTTACTGCTTACTTACTAAGTATTTTTGGCATTGAAAGCGTCGGTATTGAAAACATCGGTATTGTTGGCGTCAGTATTGGTGCCGTCGGTATTGATGGCGTCGGTATTGGTGGCGTCGGTATTGTAAGCGTCGGTATTGGTGGCGTTGGTATTTTAAGCGTCGGTATTGAAAGCGTCGATTTTGTTAGTGTCGATATTTGTGGCGCTGGTATTGCTGGCGTCGTTATTGTTAGCGTCGGTATTGAAAGCATCGATATTGTTGGCGTCGGTATTGATGTCATCGGTATTGATGGTATCGGTATTGAAATCGTTGGTTTTGATGGCGTCGGTATTGAAAGCGTCGGTATTGATGGCGTCGGTATTGATGGCGTCGGTATTGATGGCGTCAGTATTGATGGCGTCGGTATTGTTATCGTCGGTATTGTTGGCGTTGGTATTGAGAGCTTCGATATTGACGGCGTCGGTACTAATGGCGTCAGTATGGGCGTCGTCGGTATTGTTGGCGTCGATATTGAACCGTTGGTATTGATGGCGTCGGCATTGGTGGCGTTGGTATTGTAAGCGTCGGTATTGGTGGCGTCGGTATTGAAAGCGTCGATTTTGTTAGTGTCGGTATTTGTGACGCCGGTATTGCTGTTGTCGGTATTGATGGCATCGGTATTGTTGGCGTCGGTATTGATGGAGTCGGTATTGATGTCATCGGTATGGGCGACGTCGGTATTGAAAGCGATAATTTTGTTGGCGTCGGTATATATCGCGTCGATGTTATTGGCGTCGGTATTTAAAGCGTCGATATTGAAATCGTCGGTATTTTTGGCGTCGGTATTGAGAGCGTCTACATTGATGGCGTCGGTACTAATGGCGTCGGTACTAATGGCGTCGGTATGGGCGGCGTCGGTATTAGTGGCGTCGGTATTGAAAGCGCCGATTTTGTTGGCGTCGGTATATATGGTATCGATATTACTGACGTCGTTATTTGTAGTTTCGGTATTGATGGCGTCGGTATTGATAGTGACGGTATTGATGGCGTCAGTATTGATAGTGGCGGTATTTTTGGCATCGGTATTGATGTCATCGGTATTGTTGGCGTCGGTACTTGAAGCGTCGGTATTGAAAGCGTTGGTATTGTTGGCGTCGGTATTGGTGCCATCGGTATTGATGGCGTCGGTATTGTTGGCGTCGGTACTTGAAGCGTCGGTATTGAAAGCGTCGGTATTGTTGGCGTCGGTATTGTAAGTGTCGGTATTGGTGGCGTCGGTATTGAAAGCGTTGATTTTGTTAGTGTCGGTATTTGTGGCGCTGGTATTGCTGTTGTCGGTATTGATAGCATCGGTATTGTTGGCGTCGGTATTGATGGCGTCGGTATTGATGCCATCGGTATTGTTGGCGTCGGTATTTGAAGCGTCTGTATTGAAACCTTCGGTATTGTTGGCGTCGGTATTGAGAGCTTCAATATTGATGGCGTCGGTACTAATGGCGTCGGTATGGGCGGCGTCGGTATTGGTGGCGTCGGTATTGAAAGCCATGATTTTGTTGGCGTCGGTATATATAGCGTCGATATTATTGGCGTCGTTATTTGTAGCGTCGGTATTGATGGCGTCGGTATTATTGGCGTCGGTATTGAGAGCGTCGATATTGACGGCGTCGGTACTAATGGCGTCAGTATGGGCGGCGTCGGTATTGTTGGTGTCGGTATTGAGAGCGTCAATATTGATGGCGTCGGTACTGACGGAGCCGGTATCGGTGGCGTCGGTATTAGTGACGTTGGTATTTGAAGCGTCGGTATTGTTGGCGTCGGTATTAAAAGCGCCGATTTTGTTGGCGTCGGTATATATGGTGTCGATATTATTGACGTCGTTATTTGTAGTGTCGGTATTGATGGCGTCGTTATTGATGGCGACGTTATTGATGGCGTCGATTTAGCTGGTGTCGGTATTTTTGGCGCCGGTATTGTTAGCGTCAGTATTGATGTCGTCGGTATTGAAAACGGCGGTATTGTTGGCGTTGGTAGTGGGGTCGTCAGTATTGGTGGTGTTGGTACTGGTGGCGTCGGTATGGGTGGCGTCGATATTGGTGGCGTCGCCGATTGGTTGTGTTGGTATAAAATCGTCAGTTCAATATCATCTGTGTAATAATATCCTAAGACGCTACTTATTTTACGTGTCCGATTTTTGTTTTGCAACTGTTCAGTAAAATTTTATTGTTATTTTACAAAGTCGATCTAAAAAGGAGCTTGTACTGAGGTATTCGAATATTTCGTAGCATTGTCAAGCTGCCAACAGTCTAAACTCAACATGTAAAATAGGTTCCCGGTTCAAGCCTCGTTCCTCTGTTAATTCCCGTTAGTTGATAACTTTAATGAACATACACTTTTGCTTATTACAGCGGCGCGGTTTCTAATAAGCTGCGCGGCTCTTATCCGACGCTCAATCGTAAACTATTCGCTGCCGAGGCCGCGCCACGGAACTACACCGAACGGTATACAGAACAGCCACGAGCAAACAATCCAGCAGAAGTTCTGGAAGAAATCTTAAACAACAACACTGCCTACATGTCTAGAAATTGGGGCATTTTATCATTTAACAACAGTGTTGAAATGTAGTTTCATAGTGTTGGTAGGAGTGGGCCTTCTGTACGGAACCCCCGTAGTGCAGCGCAGGTGTGAGTAGTATATTATTGGGCATTCTACCCCACCTGCCGTTCCGGCTTCGCCTCCACTTCGGTGGGATAGAATGCCCAATAATATACGATCGAATCTTGTCCGCTTCGACATTACGTACCTGTTTATTTCGTTCACTGTCACTGTCTGTACGTCACATCACTTCGTTGAATCACAATGATAATTCATTATTTACTTGTTCAAACGAGACGGAATGCCTAACGGCGTACAATTACACAATAAAAAGATTACCGACGAATAAGCGCGAATCGTTCATCGCAACGTGATATAGACCGTTGAAAACTTATAATAACATATTGATAAACACAATATAACTGCCTCGTTAGTCCAGCGGTCCTAAGCGCGACTGCAACGCTAGAGGTCCTGGGTTCGATTCCTAGGTCGAGGAAAGTGTTATTGAGTTTTTCTGTGAATTACTCAGTATCAATCAGCTCGGAGTTTGGAATTGTGATAAAAAAAATTGTGATGTGTTTTAATTTGTGATGTAAATTTAGATACTACGATCGAGTTTGCGTTAACATTTAACGCGAACGAACAACAGTACCAACTATCAAAGTTGTAACCAGACTAGAGACGAAATTCATCGCTCTAGCGGGAATCGAACCCGCAACCTTTGACACGAAAATCTGATACACAAACCTTCGCGCCAAATCTGGTCGTCGTAATAGCTATGAAATAAAACAACATAATGTTATCATGAAATCATCATTATATTTTGAAGTTAAATAACATTATACTTAAATAAACTGTAATGTATAATATTAAGTAGTAAATATAGGTTGTTCGTCAAACAACGTATCAGCTGACCGCATGAAGTCTTGAAGTTTGCGCCACTGAACAGAATCCTCATTCGTTTGGAACTTGACTCGTACTAGTGCCTTTTTCCACAGCTCCATGGACTCGGTATCTCGCGCATCACTCGTCCTGTATATTTTAAAATCAACATAGTAGTTGCCAGATGTAGCATTTGATCGCCGTTCGTTACCATTAGCAACTCGATTCACGAAGAACGAAGACAGAACAGGATAACCTGCTGTGGATTCGCCGCGCTCACGACTTAGACCGAAGATGTCCAGAGTCTTAGATTTTTTGCTAGAACAAAAGAATAAACATCGTACCATCACACAACCATATAAAACAATACTTCAACCTACATGTTTTCCTGTTTCTTTAATAAATAACCATCACATAAATAAACAAAATTATATGTATTCAGTTTAAGAACTTCTTAATATATTTATTACATAGGCAGCCAAACCAGCTACATGTACGTAATGTATAAAAGATTGTAATATAACTTTATATGTATACACTGTGAATGTTGAATGAAACCAAGATAGAGCGATATCGCATTCCTTGAAACACTGGACATTGAAATCATTATAGCTGTTAACGTGAACGCATGATTAAAAAAATATATTATTATTTATAAGTATAGCTCGTATGTCGTAGGTTATATTCACTTGAGTAAATTTATGAAGATTAAATAAGTACCTTGTAGTGGTAGGTGATTTTTTCAATGCTTTGCGCTTTCCAGTTACTGATTGACTGCGATTAGATTTATCTTCATGCACCTTCGACGACTCTTGGTAAACTTCACTTTCAGACTCGGACCTAAAAAAACAATTATGTAAGATTAACGGTTAAATTAAACAGATTAAATTTTATTGACAGTGAGATAAGTTCGTGATCATAATGGACATATTAGTTGCAGAAAGTAATGAAATCTAATAATTTTAAAATAAAGAAATAAGGAATTTAAGTATGTATAAACAATCTAAAGAAAGTAGCGTAAGTACTCAATTTATTGGGAGGTTTAAAGTAGAATTAAAGTAAAATTAAAGAATATTTTATAAGTCAGTAAATAACCTGAAAGCAGAATAATTAAGTTAATGTTCATACTTACATTTTATTAAGCTATTTGAATCGCTTCTCTGGGCTATGGCGTTGTGGAAACCGCTCTGAACTGCAGACTGTAGACTCTAGTCTGTATTACTACTAACACTACTATCACTGTATACTGGTCTTGATGATGAACCAACTCTTGTAGACGCGAACTCGAATTTGTTAAATGTTTATGAAAAGTATAGCTTTTATACTAATCGTTCAAAATTAATTAACTAAGAATTTTATCACAAAAGCATAGAAGTAATGATGCACATAGGACTTTCTGGTAAATTGCTTGTCTAAAAATAAAATGTTGCATTTTTATAATGTCGATGTAGCTAAATTACTTAGGGCTGACACACTTACATTAAGTTGATTCATTAATAATAAAAGTATAATATAAGTAAGTACTTAATTTGTACACATGCACAGGCACACCTATACACAATTATTTAACTTTCCTACTTTAACCACAAATCTAATTACAGTATAGTTATGTTTGATAAGTCAAATAAATAATCTGTGTTTTTATGTGATATGGCAGAAAAATATATTTAATAAAACTGTCTCATAAGTGGTTAAGTGCAACTGCAATGGTTTGATTCCTTTGTGGTTTAGTGTTATTGAGTTTTTGTATAAAATTCTCAGTAGCTACTCAGAGTTAACATAACAGCTAAGTATTGTAGGTGTACATCCCTACTGATTTACTGACTGTGCTATAAAAAATGATGATATGAATTTGGAACGGAAGACACGTGTAAGCGATGACGATATTAATTGAAATATAATATTTAATTTATTTGATTAGTAATCGAACACCTTTACTTGAATTACGTATTATTTGTTATAATGAATAATACATAATTCAAGTAAATGTGTTCGTAAAACTTAATCATATACTATTAAATTAGTAAAAATCGAAGATAGTTATTTTATATATCGCATTATTCTGTATAAGTAGTATTCTGTAGAACAGAATACATGAGTAAATAAATATACGACATCTCGATATTGTTCTTTGAAAATAGTAAGGTAATTATTAAACTATATTATTTAATTTTTTATTCCTATTTACTTACAAATAGCTTGTAGTGATAACCAGAGTATGTCCATACCATAATAAAATAAACCTTAGTTATGTTAATTAATTATTTTTTATTTTATTATTATTCTTTATCGTCAAGAAATTTTTAATATATAAATTTTAAATTTAATGTTTGTATTTTCAGAGTTATTTGATGCCTTACAACATCTTGGGGTAATGAGATTTATTGATAAACTGCTTCTGCGGAGCACGACATTTTGGAGATATAAATTTTATAATAGCTGATCAATATTGTGCATAAACTTGAAGGTACATATAATTATTATCAATATCTACTTAAGCCTAGTATTTTATTTGTTATTTATGCATATTTTCTAATGCCTTTGTATTATTTTCAGGATATATAAAGACTAACTACTTACTACGGCACTAAGATGACCTACGTGAAGATTTGATTAATATTTTTTTGTTTAACCTAGACTGAACAAAACGTACTGAGAGAAGCTGTGCTGGAAATAATCTTCTACTTCGTTTAATATTTAAGGTATATTTATATTGTTGTGTGCAACTTTAATCCGTTATTTTGATATACTGAAAATGCCTCATTGTTCGGTTTGCAATATACATATAGATAGACGTTCGTGGACTGGTCATTTACGAACTAATAAACATAAAAATAATAATGCTGTAACAATTAATGATAACGTTCAAATCCTTAACTCTGCGTTTAAAGGGCGTATTGTTAGTTACCGTATTATTGCGTCTAACAGCGAAGCAGTAAATTTGCCCGAATTATTTTTCAATGATATTCATGATCAAGTGAAATGTTTAATTGATGATTCTCTCAAAAAATATACAGCGTTAAAAATTAATTTTGAACTTTTTTCTTTATTCTTAATGTACAAAAATGATGTACAAGAGTTA
Source organism: Craniophora ligustri (assembly GCA_905163465.1). NCBI lineage: Eukaryota > Metazoa > Arthropoda > Insecta > Lepidoptera > Noctuidae > Craniophora > Craniophora ligustri. The sequence goes on from LR990965.1 coordinate 15,315,766, forward strand.
AAATCTTTTGCGACAAAAAACTTTGCTATACATTTTAATTACGAGTTTGAAACTCTTTATAATACAATTACTACTACGTTATTGAAAAAAATTGAAGAGTTTCAGGAGAGAGACAGTGGATGGACGTTTCTTAGTAATTCCCATTTAGAAATTAATATCAATAAATATCAACCACTCAGCGGCTCTTTTTATATAGATTTACCTAAATTTATAAAAACCAAAAAAGCTTGCTTGAATATCAAAAACAAGGATGATTATTGTTTTTTGTGGTGCATAGTGGCCGCCTTATATCCTACAACTCGTCATCCTGAACGAGTAACATCTTATCCACATTTTCGAGACGTTTTAAATGTTAAAGGTGTTTCATTTCCAATATCGTTTTCGGATATCTCTGTTTTTGAAAAAAATAACCCATTTTTAAATATATATGTGTATGGTTTAAAAAATAACAGGGTAATAATTGGCCCCCTTTACAAACCTGAATTAGTTAAGAGGGGTACAACAATGAAGAGCATTCACTTACTGTTCCTAGAAAATCATAAATCATCTCATTATTGTCTTATAAAAGATTTGCCACGTCTTGTTAAAAATCAGATAACAAAACATCATAGCAAATTATATTTCTGTGAAAGTTGTTTATTGTTCTTTCCTACCCTTGAACAGATTGATAAACATTTGTGTGGAGGGATCGTTACTGTTTTACCAGAAAAGGGGAGTGTGATTAAATTTAAAAATTATGATAGAAAAGAAAATGTTCCCTTTGCTATCTATGCCGATTTCGAAACATTGTTAAATCCAATTTCCGTTCTTGAATCTGACACCGCTACTACGTCATGTTTACAACAACACGTACCTGCGGCATTCGCTTACAACATTGTTTCTTCATTAAATTATACTTTTGACGATAGTTTTAAAAGTTATCGCGGTATAGATTGTGTTTCAAAATTTATCGATTTTCTTACATCTGATGTCAAAAAAATTTATAAAATTTTAAATCAAAATCATGTAATGATATTTACAGAAAAAAATGCGTCTGATTATAAAGAAGCTTCTATCTGTCATATATGTGAAAACCTCTTATGGACAAATAAAGTTAGAGACCACTGTCATATAACCGGTAAATACCGTGGAGCCGCCCATAGACATTGTAACCTACAATTTAAAATACCTAAATTTATACCTATATTTTTTCACAATTTATCAGGGTACGATTGTCATTTATTCATAAAGAAATTAGGCGAAATGCCAGGTAAATTGAATATTATACCCAAAACCAAAGAAAAATATATTTCTTTTTCTAAATTCCTGCAGGTCACCGATAATGATTATGTACAACTCCGGTTCTTGGATTCATTTCATTTTTTAGGAGCTAGTTTAGACAAACTTGCTAAAACCATACCAATTGAGGATTTTATAAGTTTACGATGTCACTTTCCCGAAAATAATCGATTCAAATTACTTGCACGAAAAGGTGTATACCCTTATGATTATATGACTAGTTGGAAATGTTATGAAGAAACAATGTTACCGGCTAAACGGTATTTTTTTAGTTGTTTAACGAATGAGGAGATTTCAGATAAAGATTATAAACATGCTAATTTAGTGTGGAATGAGTTTAATATACAAAATTTAGGTGAATATACTGATTTGTATTTGAAAACCGATGTTCTTTTATTGACTGATATATTTCAAAATTTTCGTAAAACCTGTAAACAGCATTACAAACTTGACCCAGCGTTTTACATAACCGCGCCTAGTTTATCTTTTGATGCGATGTTAATGAAAACAGGTGTTCAGCTTGAACTTGTTTCTGACTTAGCTATCGTACGAATGATTCAAGATGGTATTAGAGGTGGATTGTGTATGTGCTCTCATCGCTATTCGAAGGCTAACAATAAATATATGAAAGATTGTGATGTAACAAAACCGCAGTGTTTTATAGCTTATTTAGACTGCAATAATCTTTATGGTTACAGTATGTGTCAACATTTACCTTATTCCGGATTTAGATTTTTAAATCAAAATGAAATGGATAAATTAAATGTGGAAAGTATTACAGATCATTCAGAGTGGGGTTACATATTAGAAGTAGATTTATTGTACCCTGAATATTTACACCAGGAGCATGATGACTTACCTTTTTGTCCTGAAAAATGCATACCACCTGGAGGAAAGACGAAAAAACTTATTTCAAATTTGTATAATAAATACAATTACGTTATTCATTATATTCACTTAAAGAAGTGTTTGGAACATGGCCTTATCTTACGTAAAATCCATAGAGTCATTACATTCAGGCAAAGTGCATACTTGAAACAGTATATTGAATTAAATACTCAATTGCGACAAAAAGCAAAAAGTGTATTTGAACAAGATTTTTTCAAGTTATTAAATAACAGTGTTTTTGGGAAAACGCTCGAAAACACTGAAAATAGAGTAACTGTTCATTTAGTTAATCAGTGGAATGATAAAAATAATGTAACAAAAAAATCAAAATATGCAGAAAGGCTCATAGCAAACCCTTACTTTCATAGTGCAACAGTTTTATCCGAAAACTTAGTAGCAATCCAGATGAAACCAGATCGGTTAATTTTAGACAAACCGATTTATATTGGCTTCACTGTTTTAGAACTATCTAAATCACACATGTATAATTTCCATTATAATATAATCAAACCATTTTATAATGAGAGGGTAAAATTATGTTATACCGACACAGATTCGTTTGTTTACGAAATATATACCAACGATTTTTACTACGACTTAAAACACAAGTTTTTGGAATACCTTGATACCAGCAACTATAGCATTAAAAATGAGTTCATGATACCGCAAATAAACAAAAAAATACCAGGCCTTTTTAAAGATGAAATGGCTGGTAAAATTATAACTGATTTTGTTGGTTTGAGGTCGAAACTTTATTCAATAAAAACTGTGGATAAAATAATTAAAAAAGCTAAGGGGGTTAAAAGTAGCGTGGTACGTGATCTGAACATCACAGATTATGAGAATGTACTATTTAATAATGAGATTATTCGGAGAAAAAACATTTTATTTAAATCAATAAAGCATGAAATATTTACGCAAAGTGTTAATAAAATTGCGCTCTCTAATAATGACGATAAGCGGTTAATACGTCCAGGTAATATTGCAACCCGAGCATGGGGTAATTCATGTATTTTAAAGGGAAATTTAAATTGTTAAATGTTGTATAGATTATATATTGTTAGATTAAATTATGAGATATGTAAATAATAAAAATACTTGTTTAATTTTTAAGATATTAATTATGATATAAAGGGTAAATAAATTTATTGATGAATCAAACTTATTTTTTTATTTCGTCCATTACGAATTCCACTGTAATTGTATATACATATGTATATCCGTTGTTGTCGAACCCGCAACCGACGGTTCGGAAACCAGTCACTAAACAGACTGCACTATTATATTCTAAGCTAAAGTAATTTTCTGAATAGTGTCTTAAATGTGAGGTAATAAGATTGATTTCACATAAACAGAAATCCTAATCATAATTTATTACAATATAGTAATATGAGCTCAGTGTTGTAATACATTTAGCGAACATGTGCCAGTTCATTGCACTGTAAATATATAAAATGTAGGTAAAGCAAGCTTGCAGTTTTCAATGGAACATTCTAAATCGTGACTTATGTGTTCTGAATTGAAAGTACATATTTATAAAACAACAAATTATTATATCCAAAAATAATTGTGCCATAATGTTTCATTCATAAAATAGTTGTCGTAGTGAAGACATCTAATAAATTAATTCTTAAATAATTACATATTTTATTTTAATTTTTGTACCTGTTGTAACCTGTTTAAACTTGTTGTACAACACACAATGTCATCGGTAAGTGTTTTTATAAATACCTAGTTATTTTTAATATCAAAACAATACTTTTGACAGAATACTTATTAATATTTTTATGTTTTGTTTTAGATATCGGATTCGGAAATTGTGTTCAGTCAGTATGGACAAGGACATTGTGGTCAGTTTTCTGAGGTCTTCACTGAAGTTCCAGAGACCACGCATATCCAAAAAGAAAAGAAATCAAGGCATCGACGAGATAAACAAACACGTAATATTGTGAAACCAACAAAATCGTTTGTTATGAATAGGATTCAGAAGAGAGGCCTAAAACTCATAAAGATTTCGGTTATCGATCTGTGCAATAACCCTCAAACGAGTGATAGTGATAGTGACAGTGAAAATGTTATATTAAATGCGCAATATGTAGTGCAAGATGCGGTTGATGATGTAATGAACGAAACGGAGGCATTAGTTAAAAAAATTGCTAAGTCTTTAATAGGTTATGATTTTTGTTAGTTTTGTAATTATTTAACTGTTTATTTTTATATTAAATTAAATAAATGATTTGACCTTATAAATGTGTCTTTATTTATTTATTCACTATATTCCACATTGAAAATTTATCAAGTGTAGAGTAGGGTTATGAAATAAAATAAATTTCCTTGAATTAAATTCATTTATTTAATCTATCTTTTAGGTACACTAGTTACATACCTACATTATACCAACACTTTAATAAAATATTTCTACACTAAACAGTACAAAATTAAGACAGAATTTATTTATATGTCATACAATTTGAGAATCTATGAACTTTGCACATCGTAGATTGATAGTAGTAGATTTGCGTTAAAATAAAATAACTAAGATATTTTTCTTACAATATTACTCAGTGGTTTGTACTCAATGATACAATCGTTCAATATAAGACAGTAGGCAGAAGTTAGATCAGGTATTTCATCATTACTTTCTAACTCTACACGCACATCGACTACTGGTCCTGATATGAGGTTGTCAATTTGTCTAGAACAGTCGATAACAAACAGAGGGGCGATCTCCTTAAAGTCCCTTGTGTTCAACAATGGTTCAGATCGGCGATCGTAATACGATTGTTGGAAACGTGCATACTGCTCGTATAACAATGCAAATTTATCATCAATGAAATCCACGTTTAGATTCTCATAGGGATAGTAAGTTGAATTGAGGTATACTTTGACATCTCGTAAAGTACAGTGATCAAATCTAGACATATCAGCAGCAGAATTATTTTTTTTATTTGTTTGTAGACCTATAATTACATATCTCGGTTTTTCGATCTGAGATGAAGTTTTAATAGACCAAGTATGTTTTGTAGTTCTAGGCAATAGCGGGTATTCATATAAATCCCAATTTCTAAAAACTAATTGCAGTGTTTTATCCTTTTCCAAAATCTTCAATAAGTTTATCTTCTCTTTATCAGATACCTTAACATGTGGTACACGCCATATGATTTTGTTAATTTCAATATCGTTTATGACTTCTCCAGCATCGAGTTTCACAGCGTTCAAGTTTGTATTCGATCTCAACAATATCAGTTCATGCTTGCAATTAATTATAATTTTTTTGTAATCTTCACCGAATCCAAGAATGTTGCTAAGCGGTATAGATGCAGAAAATGAACCATTACTACTTTTAAAACCATGTATATCCCAACCCCAAGAACGACATGATTTTGACTCGCTTTCATTCATGGATAGCAATGATTTCATAGTAGTTGTAACGCCTGCATTTTTTATTTTATCAATCTCAACACCGTTCAGTTCATATCGAATATCTTGAAAAAGGTACATCAAAGGATTGTTTGTAAATTTAACACTAGTTTTTTCTTTAGTGGCAGTTTTAGTAACATTTACTATACCTTCTAAATATAATGTACTGGCTGATGGTAGAACATACAGATCTTTCTGATTAATAGGTATGCGAATCTCATCGTTTCTGTTGAAACTTGTTATGTATGGTTTGTATGAATGATATTCAATACCAATAATGCTATTATCACTAGCAGGAGAAGATAATACATCTAATAAACTCATTTTAGAAGACCAATTGATTTGAGGAATTTATGATTTTCTTTAGTAAGTTTCAGTTTATTCTTACAGTTTGATGTTGTCTTGCGGATAGCCCAAGACGCACTGTTTATTTTAGTAGAGGTACTCTGATATTTATTAGTTTTATTATAATCAATCATTTTTTTTAAGATGTAAATATAGCTGCACTTCCTCCCCACGTAAATTTAGTAAATTATTATTAATATCTAACAGTCTTATATTCACACTGTTAATTATATTTTGGTTTACGGGAAAGTAAATTACGTTTTTAGGTACTTCGATAATTCTATAACCAGGTGGTACATTCGGAGCAAACTCGTGAATGATATGACTTGGTAGACCATTAACATATGATCCGCTCACTATGTCACATTCTACCCTCACCACAGTCGTAGATAGAATGTTCACTGGAGACTGTGATACGTGTAATTTATTTGCTTCAACTATTTTTTTTTCAAAACCCAACAATCTACCAATAGAATCTTCTTTAGTAAAATCAATAGCTTTTGTGCAAAATATGTTTGTTTTTAACGTATTATTATTGCACTCTAATTTGATTCCTGCGTCTTGTATTTTTGATTTTAAATAATCGTTGATATCTTGCAGTTCATATGCTCCTTCAGGAATTTCAATAACCTTATGATCGTAATAAAATTTGTTATTTTTATTATCAATATTTGGTATAGAATTAAATGTAGATAAATATAATAATGCACATTCATACTCTCCTTCAAGTTGTAGAGTAGGAGAATAATAAGTAGATAGCACTGATGAGTTACCAGTTATTGACAGCGAGAGTGACATTATGTAAATGAAACTAAAAAATGTTTTATTCAATTTATATATTTATCCCAGAAGTCATACAAAAACGTTAAACATAAATGTCCACAATTTACAGAGTTAAAATTTTGATATCTCGTATAGTTATAAAAAACATTACAATTTTTAAAGTAATTTAGTAACTCTAATGGGGGTTTTAGATTGCCATAGCTATCAAAATATTCACAATATTTATACACTTTTACATAGGCTACCCAATGTGTTCCTTCATTGTTAGAATTATCCAAATTAACAACTCCGCTCTCAATAGGTTTGGGTTTGTTTGGTAATTGATCTTTCATGAACACACCTCTGAAATAAGGTACGTTATATGCATGATTCTGGATATCTATATTAGTAAGAGCACGATTAGGTAACCTCTTGATTAGTTTTTTGAACATTTTACAAACAATCCGTTTCCTTTCTTGTATGGTTTGACGTACAAGCCTCTACCCAACGCAATCGATTCCATCATTTTATTATGACGTTGAGATTCTTGTAAATTATTTTGAGCACTTTTGTAATCGTTTACTGTTTTTGCGATACCAGCTGCCCCGCCAGCTAAAGTACCTAATGCAGACAATCCAGCGAAAATTGGAATCAGCGGTAAAACACCTCCTGTTTTTGGTAACGGTATAATTCTAGGTACAGGAATCCGACAATTTTTTGAATACAACTTTTTTGCCGCTAAGTAAGCATACTTTATTACGTCTTCTTTGTTTTTCGGTTTTAACTTTTTGATCTGTGATCGAATTTTTGTTACTAAAGATCCAAAAGTTTTTAATCCAGATCCAGTTTTAAGTTTTGCTTTCATTGCTTTGCTTACCAACCAAGAAGCAATTTTTTCTCTTTTCCCTGCATCTGCTGCTTTTAATCGTTTATTTGCCATATTCAATAACTGTAAATCAGCTTGATGTCTGTTATATAAGTCTGAATAATTTGTATAGGCTATATCGTGAACTTTACAGGCTTCGTCTAATTGATTTATGCCTTTGTCTCCTCGTGCTAAACGTTTTTGTAATTTAGTGCCTGGTCCACAGTAATTGTAGCCTGGCAAATGAAGCTCAAATGGTAAATTATTTATTAAATTATTAATAAGTCCACCTCCTTGCATGGTTTGTATTATAATGTGAGAAAAAATAATAATAGATGATTAAATACCATTTATTATTTTAGCACGGTTCTCTTATCAATCCAACTATTTTCACTATCACTCAAACCTAGCCATTTAACAAACAGCTTACTGCCTTTTTTTCTTAAAACTTTTTCAATTAGGTAAATGTCGGGATGATTCGTTTTTTGAAGTTCTTGTTCATAAAAAGTACCTAAAATTGGCTGATTTCGAAGATCTTGAATATTATACGTTGTAGGCATAGTTTCATTTATTTTTATGATTTTAAAGATTTCTGTTGACCAATTAGGAGTATAGCCTTTATGAAAACAATTTTTATATTTACTTATGCGAACACGATCTCCGATTTCTAGTTTGTGTTTTTTAGGTTGTGTTTTCTTGTGTGATTTTAAAATATTTTTCCTTATTAGAATTTCATTTTCAATATTAACGTCAACCGGTTTACAGTCAATAGTACGGTGTTTTGTATTGTTGTAATTAAAGACTATACTTTCTAAAGGTTTTTCTATCCATCTATAGGTTCCATTTAAACTGAATGTTTTGTAGAGTTTGTTTTTTAAAGTTTTAATTACTCTTTCTGCAATCGAAGCTTTCTTAATTGAAAACGATGAATAATGATTAATATTAAAACGTTTCATTAATCTTGAAAATGTATCATTATAAAATTCAGTTCCTAAGTCGGTTTGTAAATGGTTAGGGGAACGATCACATGTACTTAAAACATTTTCAAATGCATTAGTTACTTCTAATTTTGATTTTGACTTCAAGGGTACAGTCCAAACATATTTAGAAAAACAGTCAATTATAACTAAGATGTAACTGAAACCTTTATTGTAATTTTTAATTTTTCTTAAATCAATAAGATCAGCTTGCCATAAGTCATCGATTCCTTTTAAAATAACACAACGACGTGCAAAGTTTTTTCCAGCTGTTTTATGTAATTCATTCACGACCTGTTGCTTTATCATTTTGAGACGGATTGTTAGTCTTCCTCGTACCACTGTTCGTTATTTTATGATCAATATAAGATGTCATACTTGTTTTTAAATGGTCTAATGAGGCTTGAATTTCTTTTGTAATCTCTATTTTTATTTTGTCTATTAATATTTGGACATCTTTTTTAGCGCACAAGTCATCAATTTTCTCATCTACATATTCCTTATTAGCAGCATCGTCTGCTTCAACAGGATTAATAACGCCTCGTAGTCTACTCATTTGCAAATTAAACTCGCCATTTGCAGTTTTTAATATTGTTTTGTCTGCGATATCAAAAATATCTGACAATCGCATCCTTTTGTGAATATGATGACCAAATTTATCTATATTCATTATGTGTGTACAGAGAGAATGCTTATATGACAATGAAAACCATAATTATTTACCAAGATATTTATTAATTTATAAATTTTCCTTCGCGTAGTTCCTCTATAATAGATATTATTTCATTATCTAACCCTGTATTTCCAGCTCCTCGAGAAGCCATGAGTAGTTTTAATCTTTCAACTAATTCATTAGGATCATCCCAATAAATGTAGTCTACATTTTTATTCCATTTTTTCAGCATTTTCAGTCCTTTCCCTTTTTGAAATTTTAATTGATCGCTGCTGTCGTTTGGCAATTTAAATAGAGGTTTTATAACGTCCATATATTTTTTGCCTTTGTTGCTTTTTATTGGTTTTTTTGCATCATAGTCACGTCTATGAGCATTTGTATGAATCAACATTAATTTATAATTTTGTCTATCATTTTCGGTAACCAAATTTAAATCTGGATCTTTCTTTAATAAAAGTTCCTTTAGCCCTGGCGTGGATGAATATGTGTGTGTGCCTATTGTGATAGTTTTATTACCAATATTTATTTTAGTACATCCGAGCATTAACTTCCCTTTTTCATTTCTGACTCCGAAAGGAACATCATCTATCATTTCAGATGATAGAGACCATGATGAAACATTGTCGCCGACACCAACAGATTTGAACGAGTCGATACTGTTTTGTGAATTATCATCTGAATCTTCAGAATTTTGAATATAACCATGATCTTGATCATCAGTACCCACTTCAGGTATACTGGTATTTTTTTCCAAATCACTTTCAAATTTAACATATTCATCATTAGATAAATTGCTATCATGATGGTCTGCGTAATCATTATTTTTCAAATTAATATGATTTAAATTTTCGATGGATGTATTTTTGTTGGTTTGTGCTATTTGATTAAGTGGGCTGATTAACGGTTTAAAAACAGTTTGTAATGCTTTTTCATTATCATCTTCAATATTTCGCATTTTTCGGACCTTTTTCTTAACTGCTTCAGCAGCAGTAATAATTTGTCTTTTTAAAGATGTTTCCATTATATAATAATTGAATAAATGATCTACTGTCTTCCTTCACAGTTAAATTAGGAATAAACAATTTTTTATATAATTTTATATTTATATAAACGTTAGATCAATCAAAAACTACAAAACTATCAAAGTTTTTGCGATAGCCACCTTCATTCTTACGACAATCTTTATTTATAACTAGATAATTATAAGGTTCAGTCCATATTTTACTACATAACTCACGAAATTCATTCCATTTCATGTCTGTGTTTACGTGTTCATCATAAACATGACGTATATTAATATCATCTTGCTTAAAAAGAATAATGAGATTTGCATTATCTCTAATAAGCTGTTTGGGTACTTTGCTATATGTTTGATTTAAATAAAAACAATCTATATTTTTATGTCGACCCATTGCAAAATAATTTCTTATATTATTTTGGTTTTCACATGCTACATCATCAAATATAATAACTGAATCACATCTAGCTTCCTGTGGACTTATTACTTCCTCATTATCCTTAAATTTTGCAAACGATACATCTGGAACGTTAGCTAACACTTTTTCAACAAACACATACTTCGGTTGGTTTAGAGTTTTTGAGTAAACATATACATTACGAAACTTTAAACCATTCTTATGCAACAGCAAACCAATTACAAGATTTGTTTTTCCACAGTTAGATGGACCACATATAATACACCTTATAGTGTTTGGTAGTAGTTCACCGTGTCGTCGTTTGCTGTTTTGTGATTCCACGCAAATGGAATCAAGATGAAGTGAATGAGGTTGTTTAATGAACTTCATAATAACACGTCCGATGCTATGGGTAGTTATACTAACAATGAGTCAAATTGATGGATATGGTTATTTCTTCAAATTTATGATAGTATTAATTTAATTTTACTTTATACATCATTGTACTAATGATAGCTATTGCCTGCGCCTAGTATGCAATTATTTGTATTTTGTTGCTATAACATTTCTGTTAGGCTTTGGTTTAGTCAAATTACTTGGAATGACGAATTGTGTTTATTTATAAAATATAAACAGGTACGTAATGTCGAAGCGGACGAGATTCGATCGTATATTATTGGGCATTCTATCCCACCGAAGTGGAGGCGAAGCCGGAACGGCAGGTGGGGTAGAATGCCCAATAATATACTACTGGTGTGCGCGATGTAATGGGCCGTAGCTCGCGTTAATGAAGCCCGCCAGACAAGCGATAACCTTGGCCAGCTCTACGCACCTTTTGCCGCCTACAACTACTACCTAATCGTATCTTATAAAGACACTAAGCTACGATAGTTGTAAGCTAAGCTACGACATCTATCACATCAGCCCAATGGTACCTATAAAAACACCAGAAGTTATTTTATGCTGCGAATACGACTGAAGTAGCAGCGAAGTTACATCATATAGTTCAGTTAGTTCCAAAGACACGTTACTTTATTCTGATACCGATGGGAACAATAGTTATAATGATCACTATCGTAACTTGTCCGAGCGGTTTCATTGGGACGTCACGTCCATAAACAACTTTTTAATACGTAAGCATTAGATCGCCAATAGTTAGCGTAACGTAACTTATGTAGGGCGCCGCTTTGTTTGCTACAGCCCAAGGCTACAAAGTTGTGCTAAGCCTAGCCGAACTTGGAATGATGGCAAACTGTTTCTTCAGCTTTCAGATTGCTACTGCTATAATCTTGCGAACCACGTGATGGAGTTACAAAGATGAAGAGACCGACTTTCCTTACAAAGTCATTCATAATGTACATAATCACGTACGTAGTCACCTATTTCATGATTTGACTAGTTAATGTTTAGCGAACTTTGCCTTAATAGTAATTCAAATATTACCTACATGTTTGAGGTAAAATGAGGGTTCATCTCTCTTTACTACATTTTAAGTGCTGACGTACCTCACTCAAGTTTTTTTTCTTCTAGAAATAGAAGTGGGGATTCTGTTATGCATATTTTTTTAAATACAAAAAGAAGATTTTTAATTGAAAATGTCATAAATGTGAAATACGAGCGGAGCTGCATGCGGAACTAGTGTCACAAACGTACGTCGACAGTGTGTCATTATTGTGAGCGGTGTTGAAACAGAACGGACGCAGTAACTAGTTTACAGCGCGGCTGTGTCACGTTTTCAGATATTTCAATTAGAGCGGTCGCACCGCGCGCGCGTAATGAATACCCACGACGCGGTACACTGCCGCGCCGACACCGACCGCCGCGATTTATGACCGTCGGAACGCGCAATGAACTATCATGTGCTTCCCGTATAGTCCGTAACCTTTTGACTTCACTATCAAATTGACGTAACTTGGACATTGCCATACACAATAACAAGATGGACCAAGGCGATAATAATATGTTGCTGTTGTGGATTGCGACTACTTGTAGGGCTGGAAAGAGTTCGCTAAAAACGTTTGTCAAGTCATAGGGATTTTGTTTCAACGGAATGTTGTTTTTTTTTCTATAAGACTAGTGAAAATAGATATATCCTGCTAAACCTTTTTGTACTCACTCCCTAAGTTGATTAGGAAGTCAGACCCTACGGCGGCTAGGACATAACAATCACATTAGTAAGGGAGAGAGGACACGAAGTCACGTGGGTGTTTCCTATTTAGCGCGTGTTCGCTGCGCCTCATGAGCGGTAACGAGCCGGTAATTGATGAACTGCGGTTATAGATTGTAAACAACTCCGACTCATATTACTAATTGTACATATATATACATAGTCCACCAGATTCTGGTAAATGTCTATTAATTGAATTATTTTCGATAAAAACGTTATAACTCAGGTTAAGAATGTTGATATGTATTAATATAATTTTGAACTGTACCAAGAAAAATGTACCAAGTTCCAGTATCTCTAACATCATAATTAACCCATTTATCATCGATATATGAATCTAGTGCCGTCGTTAGGACATCCTTCATCAAAGTATTACCTGACACTGCTGTTCCCCTCGCAGACAGATGGCACGTCGTGATTGCCGCTTCACACATACTATCAAACTCATATGTGCGGTGTCGGTGTCATATTTCGCGGCGTAGGATTTTAATATTTAGCGCGCGACGATGATTTACGAGGCGATTACACGCGTGACGTCACTCTACGTCACGACGACGTGACGAGCACGACACGCTCGCGAAGTGCTTATGTACGTGTTCGTAAGAAAAATTATAAATATATGTGTGGTAGGCCAGTATATCTTTCTACTATCTCAATTTTGGATCACCTTTATTGTTGGATCTGACAACTCCCTCAAGAAAGTGGCTATTTGTAAAGATCTGTGCTCTTTCTGATTCAAAGTAGCGGTTTGATCTCAATCGTCTCTCTTTGCACTAGGTATACTTACCTAATGTTAGATTGAGTAACACAGTGTCCTTTCGTTTCCAGTTCGTTTTCAGCTATTTAATGAACATGAACTGTGTACCGCGGCTCTAGTACATATGCGCCGGTACATGACAATAATTCCCGGAACTTAGCCGCCTAACTAACGTTAAGTGAATGCGATCGTTCCGCCGACTGGCGCGGTATTAGAGGCAGCTCGGCAAGTTCGTACTTAATCTTAATCCTGGATAACTTCGCCTTAAACCGCCGTATTATAATTTGGCTGCTGGAATCAAGCCACGGCTGCCGCGCACCGGGAGCTACAGACAATCCAGTAGTACTTAACTGCGGGAAGAGGTTCTACTAGCACTTCACACATTTAAGCAAAGATTCATTCAATTAGTAAATAAGTACTACAAACTGCACCTTTTACAACTGCAAATAGATTAATAGATGCAAAGTTATTGTGGACCCAATAATTAAAATCATGGATCACGAGCACAAGCTAAGATATGTTTTTATTGAAAGTGGAATGAGCCGCCCGCACGTTACCTGTACAGCGGCCGGACCGCGCCCCCCTTCCCCCTCCTAATTCACATTTGATTACGCATGACGTGTCAGACGAGTCGCTCACTATACTATTACTACTATTCTACTACTATATATCCTTCTAGCAAAATTAGAGAAGATAGGCATACGGGGAAATGCCTATAAAATTGTTGAGGATTTTTTGGCAAATAGGAAACAACAAGTCAGAATAGATAATATTGATAGTGACGAGGCTACAGTGTACTACGGTGTTCCGCAGGGGAGTATAGTAAGTCCGACACTTTTTCAGATCTATATAAATGATCTCTGCCAACTCCCGCTCCAAAACACTAGTATCTTTACGTATGCAGATGACACGGCTATTCTTGTCTGGGGACCAGACTGGAATGCCGTTAAAGAAAGAGCCGAGTACTCTTTATCAAAAATTATGAACTGGCTTACAGACAACTTGCTGACGTTAAACCTCTCCAAAACGTCATATGTAGCATTCTCGATCAGAAAAACCAACTCCCCACCACAAAACTTCTCTATCACAGCCCATAGTTGCCCCTCTCAGAACACCTGCACATGCCAACAAATCGATCGAGCTGATCATGTTAAGTATCTAGGAGTATACATTGATAGTGGACTGAGGTGGGACAAGCAGATATATACAGTCACCTCTAGAGTGAGGAGACTAATACACGTATTTAAATTATTAAGAGATTGTGTTCCACTCGAAAAACTAAAACTGGTCTACTTGGCCCTATCTCAGTCCATCATCCAGTATTGCATTCCAGCTTGGGGTGGCGCCGGCAAGACACTTCTTTTAGGTCTGGAAAGAGCACAAAGAGCTGTGCTCAAAACAATGACTAAGAAGCCTTATCGATACTCCACCGAAAAACTGTATGCAGACTGCAAAGTGTTAACAGTCCGACAGCTCTTTGTGCTCAAATCCACCATGAGAAGACATCGAGGTGTCCCGCGCCCCGATCCAGGCAGACGTAGCAAGATGCCTGTATGCCCACGCATTCCCTGTAAGACATCCTTTGCCAGGAAACAATTCAACTCCTTAAGCATAAAATTATACAACGATATACATAAGAAACTCAATATCGCAGGACTAAATAGCCACAAACTTAAAACCACTCTTACAGACTGGCTTCTAAATATGGATTATAATAAAACAGAAGAACTACTGATATACACCGCGTAACTTACATACATACACATACTCACCTATACACATACACACTCATCTATACACATACACACGCACCTAAACACATACATACTCACCTAACACATACCCACTCAACAACATAATTATGGTCCACTTATATAAAAACTATAATATAATTATTTACCCCCTGTATACAGCAACTACGTTCACTTGCACGTACAATAATTTGTAAATTGTTATATAGAATCACATACACGACTGAACACTGCCACCCAAGATACAAGCATTCGCTTAGTTTGGGAGACAGTACCAGTGCACAAAGCACATTACATTTACTGTGTCTAATTATAAGTCACCTTGTGAACTCTAAATTTTTGCAACAATAAAGATTATTATTATTATATTATTATATTAGTTCACTGTAACTACTCCTATTATCATCGTATCATTTGTGGATCGCTTCACACGTCAGATTATTTCTCAGAATAATACTTTACTAATGACCTCTCATCATCATTACGCTTCATGCCGTGTGTCTTGAGGAAAAATAACAAAAATAAAGCTTAGTTTGTGACACAATGTAATACATGTTCGTTAGTTCTCGTTTCACAACGGAATTGTGTCACGCGGACGGCGCGGCGGGTATTTTGCAATTCGATTTCTCTCGTTAGTCCTGCCCCTTAGCCGCCCTTTCTAAATGAACATAAAGTAAGTCCACACGAGCATGTACGACTGTAAATACATATCGTGAGGTCGTACACAATACTAACTCGACGACAAAACAAGCTGATTACCTGGCGAGCGCCGCCGACACCCGCCGATGATATCCGTCTAATGAATTCAGTGCGCCGCCTCCACCTAACTCGCGCTATTTCAATTACTGAACCCGCTACACAGATACGTCTCCTGACTACGATACTGCGCCCAGGCCACGTACATAGCCGCCCGTGAAAGGTAATTGGAGATAGCTACGTGCATTCGCCCAGTAATGGATACTAAACACTCTCGGAGTTGTGGTACAAGGCGAAGATAGCGGTACGACCTAGGTGTCTGCATTCTCAATTAGGCAATTCTAGGATCATAGGTAGCACGGCCTGTGACCTGCCTGCGACACAGTGGGAGGAGGAAGTACATATTATCTGCGAGAGGAATAATAGTAGAGTGCCAATAATTGGTGCAATTGACATTCCCAAGCACCGCGCGGTGCGAGGGCGGCATCCCTGATCGCGCACGTCCGTACCACTCGATTATAACGCTTAATTCGCGAGGCGACCAACTTTTTTAGAAAACAATGCGAACCGGTCTTTATTTTGTAGGAGTTCATTTCCATAACAGGAAGGTCCTTTTAATTCAGATTGAAAAATATACTGAAGCATAAAATAAGATGAGGCTGGATTACGTGCGGGGGGGCGGGGGGCGGCGGGCGGCGACACGTCTCATACCGTGGCGGAAGGCTGGCAGGTGAATAGTTATGAACAAAAGCAAGCATTACGCGGAGTGGATTACGCCGCGGCGTGTACGGCCGCCGTTATTGAGCAGCGGCTTACTGCGGTGGATTAACAGAGGACGTAACCCGCGCGGCGCGAGGCCGCGGCGCGTCTATAGGGTTGCCATTTATCAGGATTTTGCCTCACGTGTCAGAATCCCATTGTGGCTTGCGCCTAACTATGATTGATTTCAGGTCTTTTCACAAACCCGACTTCTGCACCAAATTTTACGCGTAGCAGTTTATCTAGCTGTATATACACCTACTTAGACCGTAACTTTACTTATTTAACCGATAATTTTAAAAAAATGTCTTATATAACAAACAAATAATTGATTTGCACGTTGACATTGTTTTTTAATAAGTTTGTAGTTTAGTAATTGTAAATAATTAATTAGCTTGATTCTTCAAAGCGCACTACATTTTTACTATTCGTGGAACTTGACTGAAACAGGTACAAGTGACTTACTATTACTTACTTACAACAACTAACAACGCTTTGCCTAGTAATAAAACAAGCTAACTCCCACTATTTTATTTAAAGTAATATTTCCTACTGGGATATTCATATTACCGACGCGTATAGTTCTGAATGCGTTCACATCATTTCTGTGCGTCCAGACGAAATAATCAGCGGCGTGACGTAGTCAAGTGTCGCGTGACGCAACGAGACAGGTGATGCGATTGTCTGGAGCGACGTGACGCACTAACGCGGTTAGCGCGCGTCGCGTCGTGTGACGCCGCACTAGTGATCTGATGCCGAAGTGCAGTAGTCACCACATCTCTGTACATCAGCATATATTGCTCTACGTTATACTGATCCCCCATGTGTTACCGTATGGAGAGTGCATTACAAAACTCACTAGTAACGTTTTATATTGAACAAGGAAGACGTACCTAGACGTATAGTGTTTCCTTCCTGATAGCTCCAAGTGAACATTTTGGCTCGAAAATAATGCAAACCTACTCGGTTACTAATTGGTGTGACTTTTGCTGTACCTACTTATTCACCTTATTTCTGTGAAAGTGAACCTTCTGGCCGCGTGTTCGCGTGGACGCGGTAATTGCGTTAGGAGTGTCGCTCAGCTCAGCCGCCCGCCGTCACCTCAGCGGCGTCGGTGCCATCAGACATGTAACACACGCCGTGTCTGTCTGTCTGTGTTTTAGATGACTCCATTTTCTACATAAAAACGAGTCTGATTGAAGTTCTTACAAACGTCTTAGTAAAAACTAAAATAGACAAAAAAATAATATAATATTAATATTTAATTATTTCCTCATATTAGTAATTAATAATTCAAAGATGCTGTTTGAACTAAAGAAAGTGATATGAATTAATAATTATCTCGTCATGTCGTCGGCTTCCCCTCGCCCCGCACCCGTCACGCAGTCGTCCAGTCCAAGGTAGCCCGTAATTATAAGTACCCGTGTCTCCATTTACTTTACTACCACGTGTACCGTGACTTACTGTAACGCATGCGTTAAAGTAAAAGCCTTCCACTTCATTAAACTAACCGTTAAACGGAAACGTGATAGAACTTATGTATTACAGACAGATGACAGACTAAATTACACACATGTCTCGTGAATAGAATACTTTAATTTTATTTATATTTTATAAGTAACTTACATTCCTGTTTTATATTAGAATATTCTACATGTATACACCTACTAGATACCTAATAATGTATGGAAATAATATTTTAAATAAAAATATACGTAATTTTCAAACGGAAACAACGGGTTATTCTAATTGTATCGCAGTTTGTTTCAAGTCTGTTTCATGAATCCTCAACCAATAAATGTTGAAAAAGCCAGGTTCCTATCCCGTCGCCTGGTTAGTGGCGGACACCAGCACCACATTATCTCATTATATTTACACACATGCACGACTTATACGCACACAACGGCAATATTGTTGATTGTAATTATCATCAGCGAGCAATGAATTAACTAAACTACGTGACACCGCATGCGACCCGCTCTACGTGGCTACGTGAAATAAAACGACAAAGTTATGGCTACCGTTATACAACACAAACGTCTATAACTAACAAAACCAGTACGCAATTCAATTGTAATTAATGTCAATAGTTCTCAGCAAACTGCTCTCATGCGTTTATAGTAGTTTCTATTACGGCAGATCAGCGGACAGTCGTTTGAAAGGGACGCAAGACGTGGAATTGCCTTTGCCCAACGTACCGGAAAATGAGAAACGTCACGACGCAGGAAAAACTTAAATAAAACCCTATGACCTAGAACTAACAGTGCGGGCGCCGGCCGGTGCTCGAGCGGCAGAGGCACTGGAACAACAGCTCAGCGTGATAGAAATAAAACAATTTCTGTACAAGCGGCATCTATTCTTTTCTATTAAATAAAAATGACAAGTTAATAAGCATTAACTTGATATTTTTATTTGGTATTTTATTTTATTGGGGAAACAAACAGTTACACAATTTTCTTATTTAAGCATATTTATAATTTAATTTAACAGCAATAATTAGTCATTGATATAGATATTAAAGTAATTTGCAACCTAAATATAGTAACTTTTATCTTATTTCAGTTACTTAATACATATTAAGTAACAGAGGTTCACACAAACACAATACAAGTAGTATTGTTTAGCCATAAGGTAAATTAAAAAAATCTAGCTAGATCTATGACTCAAAGCTTGAAGTATTGGAACAATGAGGGGAAAGGCACTGAAAGCCGAAACACAGGTTCATCCTAGTTCAGCTTCAGAAGCTAAATATATTAGTGTACAAATGCTAAGCAATTGATTTGTGAACATTGTATGTACTTGATTTTTTTAATAAAATTATTATCATTATTATTGTATAGAATAACATCAGGTACTTAGGGTACTTGTTATTCAATTAATGATCACTAGCTACAATTTTATTATTACTTTATCTCGTCACAGTCCTCAGTTCTCGTGTCACGTCACACACGGGCTGATTGTCATCAATCAGCGAAGCACCGTCGTAGTCACTTCGTAGCTCGTAGCAGTCGTAGCACTACGCAGGCTGTGCCACCTGGCGCCCACACCGTGCAGTCGCGGTGTATAAACGCTTATTATACCGGATGAACGAGGCGCCCGTGTCGGTACACGGCGTGTTATACTTCCTAGTATCACCTTAGTATCGGTACACTTTCAAAACAAACATAAACTATAAGTGGAATAAAACAATTTCGTTTTGCTGTTGTAGAAAGTGTTCAACTATAATAAAAATAACATAATTATAACGCATTATGAATAATGTGTTATAATGACCCGATTAGTGCAGCGGTATTAAGGCCGCTTTCCGGTTTGGTAGGTATAAATGTTTTTGTGATGAGCACGTACGTTGCTCTGTATGATATTTACTCGAAATACCTATGTAATCCGTAACATAAGGTCCGTTGTTTAGTTCGGAACTGTGTAATATTGTCCAGATATATTCATTGCCTAAATTATGATCCTGAAAAAAATTGGGTGTAAGTGGGATGAAGATATGCCTACTAGAATCAAGTCCTTAGTCTTCGGACTTATTCAGTGCAATGTATAGGGGTCCTCTTCACTCGGCGCCTGAAGCATGGAGCCGTGCCAGTCAATCGCTACACATGTACCTTAACAACGCTGGAGACACTATGTGATGACCGTCTAATGCATGTAATCATAGGGATATATTCTCGTAGATGTTCTGCTTATTTCCAAGTCCAAAGCCCAAAACTTTCGAATAAATGTGATTGATTTGCTTTTGATAGTATGATGTCGATTCCTGTTAACAATACAAGATCAGGCAGCGTATTGATATGCATGAACTCGAGTAACATTACGTATGTGTGTAGGGAGGCGATAGATGTTTTGTTTTATGAATTAGTTGACCTGTAGGAAGTCAGACATGTTTGATGATTCAGAAATGGTATTTGAGTTAGTCGCCAATGTTTCAAGGTGCTGCTCGTAAACAGTCGCGCGTGTGACAAACGCATTACACATTCCCCTCAGCCGCCCCCCGGCCCCCCCGCGCCGCGCCGCTCCCCCCGCGCCGCCGTCTGCAGCGCCGACGACGACGCGACGGTCGCACTGAAATACGTTTCGGAAATCACTGAAATACTAGCAGCGTGTTTGTTTAAAATTCAACGATGAGACGTGGGGCACAATCCTGCAGGAACGTTTCTTTTTATGGGGGTCACTCGAGTAAATAACTCGTCTTCATTCGGAGGGCTTCGCAGTCGAGTCACGCGCTGTCCCCCGCCGCCCCTCCACTCGCCCCCCCCGGCCCCTCACCTGCTCACCGGACACTTTGAATATTTGAGCCATGCATTTATATTGGTGTCATTGAGTATGAGTAATGGACATTATCATTACAGCGCCGACGCGGACGGCGGCGCAAACATAACTCAAGCAACACGTTACACGACTGAGCTGCTTGCAAAATGTTGCATTTCATGTTACATTACGTTGAGCGTTACACTTTGTTCCAATATTTGTTTCCCAACCACTTTTACGAGATATAGTTTGTCTTTCACGCTTTATATTATAAGGCGTGGGCTTGCGTGGGAGGCAACCGATTGTTACTTTATCTTGTACGGGGAGCGTTCAATCTTGAATACTAATGAATGAGCGCTAGAGATCTTCAGTTTATTGATAACATTTACTATAGGTATATGAATTCAATTTATAACATTAATATTCAATGAGCAATCCCATATACATAGCTTGATAGTGGCAGTTATAATGTAGCGTCATTATAACTAAGAATTTACAGTACCAAATCGTGTAATGTATGTAACATAGATCTATATATCACAATGGTATTCAAAAAATTTGGCAAACTATAGCGAATAAAACCAGATGTTGTGAAGGTGCTCATTAATAACAAAATATAAGAATATTGACTATTCCTGTCTTACCCGGAATTACATTTTTTTTAAATGTCAAAATGATTGTGTACTTATAAACAAATCAATAAATACTATAAGAAAATAATCTTGATAATCTTTCAACTTCATGCTCACAAACTTTAATTTGTTGGAATGTATTGTAATAATTGGAGACTACTCTTTGTAGGGCACTCTTCGAAGACTCATAGCTAGTAGGTACATCGCTCTTTTTATAGAACTGGACGTGAACTGAGAAGCTTCTGTGAACTGCTCCTTGTCTGTTGATGGATCAGAATATCTATGGATACAATGCAATGAAGCAACAGCTTGCAGAAGCCAAACAATAAATGATTAATTAATTAATTATTTTAATTATTCGCCTTCTCCGGTTAGTGACTAGCGAGTGTTTGTTCCAAGAGACAAGTTGTTAAAGATAACATAAGCACTGTAATAGCTCAACTTAATAATTATAAGTGTTATCTAGCGGTATTGTCTAGAACATACATTTGAACGCAATACAAGTCCCGGCTGTGAGACATGTTAGGCTAGGGGCTGAAAGTGGTATTTCTGTTGTATACTAAATACCTACAATCGCAGTGTAAGAAATGTTGTGTTGTTAATTTCAATCGCGGTCTGGTCTGGTGGACTTATTTATTTAATTGAAATACTGATCAAGTTATGTAGATAGTGAGTACAAAGTAGTAACACAGTTCCTGTGTGTGTGTGTGTGCGTGTGGTGGCGAGTACTACTGAGGTGCTCCATCACGCGGCTATCTTAATTAACACTACAAATTAAATCGCATTGCGAGTAACTTACAAGTGTCACACTTAATGTTGTAAAATTGCTCGTTGTAACGATTGGCGATTTGCATATAAATGGGCGCGGGCACTTACACGTCTGTAAACATACAGACTGACGACTTCATCTGAGGCCGCCTGAGCGTTCAGTTGCTTATCTCGGTCCAGATCCGATACAGATGTAATATAATTGTGATAAATAGCCTGTCATCAAGAACTAGTTAGCATGCAATATTATGAAGGATTTGCGTGTTTCTATTTAATGTTCTATTTAGAATTTCATTTAATATTTTACATCACTTTCCCACAGACTCAAAGCTCAGAAATGCTTTGCACAGATCGCTTTTCTCAAAGTTATTCATTGTTCTCCCAAATAGAAATCTAAGCACGTAGCTATTTAGAAGCCATTGTTATTTATACATTATTTGCTCGTATACATGTAAACGGTACAGAGCCGAGAGAGAGCAGCGCCGCAGCGCGAGTATTACTGTTCCTGATTTCCAAATTCATGAGGCGAGTGCCGCGGAAATGTGCAATCGACGATATTGCACCCGCGCTTCCGATACCCGCTCCTAACTGACTGTACACTCGGTGGATATTAAACTTTGTATCTGCTCTATACATTTAATAAGCTTTTACAATGCTATACCACTCGTAATAGCTTTGCAATGTTTAAATGCTTTGATGGATATGACTGCAAATAAATACCGTTTTGTTTTTCTGTCTATGTTGTCATTGAGACAAGACTATATTATTTGTTTCTGTATAGATAGTCTCCGTTTCCATACAAGTTGCTTCATTTGTCCGTGACATAGACGACACGCGCCATAAGCGGTGCTCATAAATAGGCGCACTTTACTGTTTCACACTACGACCCCCCCCCCGCCGCCCCGCCCCGCCGCGCGTCGCGTTGCACACTGCGCAACTGTCAGCAGTAACTTTGTCTTTTTATCGTTTTAACTTTTGTTTCCCGACGATAGGTATCGCCTCATCCTTATTCAGAGCGTAAGTATTTTCGTAACAAATAATTTGGGTCGACAATTTCGACATGAAGACTAATGGATCGCATTCACAGCGATTATATATCACCGCGTTCCGCTAACGAATTTATCACTCACAAGCGACTTTTACTTATTTTACATTTGCGATCTTTTATTTAATTTACTTCGCGCCAAAACCGGCGAACTATGACAAACATTGCGTGTCGCACAGTGTCAGCGGACCCTAATGCTGTATATCACGGAGGCTTAGTTAGCATTTGGCGAGGATAACATTAATCCTTGTTAATTCAAAGAGCACATTAGCAATACATGCAGAACGTCAGTGGACACGCCGGACGGCGCGGCGCGATCCGTCTGTGTCGATGACGAACTTTCTCTGCACGACTTAATATAATATCAAAGTAGTCGGGCTGTAACATAAATTATAGTGGCAAGTTTGTGCGGCAATAACTTATATCGATAAATTTTACAAGTGTAAAGACGACTAATCGAGTGTAGATTTGTTGTGGGATTAAGCACACAGTGTGCGCAGACGCGGGCGAGACGCGCGTGTCGCGGCGGTAAGCTGTCACGTTATTATTACTGATTCTGTGAAGCGCGACCATTCCGCCGACTGCTCAGGGACGCTCGTTTTTATGTGCGAGTGGGGACATAAATCTGAAATCATTTTAGTCTTATTAGCGAATTTAAATCAGTGAGCTTGTAAACTCGCCGGAGACGTACAAAACGATGGCGATGGTAGGTACCGCGTACTCGTGTTCACTCGACATTAGATTCATCACTTTGTGCAATCGAAATAGATTCAAGGTTATGTGCATCGGCCACAGATAAACACGTTACGTTATTTTAATATAGTATTAGTATGCTTACTTGGGGATATAGGATAAATGCTATTTGCGAAATATTATTTTGCGAATTTATCTTTGTACAATTATCGGTAGATACAGTTCGTAGTTATTGTGTTTCAATAATATCCCGCGTATGGCTTAGTAAATAGGATGAAATTTTGAAATCGCTCAGTAGGTATGAGAAGATTCCAATGGCAGGCCAACCATGAAGTAGTACAACAGCAGTGGCGGTAATGTGTCGCTCCGCAAGTGGTTCCTTCCGCCCGCCGCGGCACCTGGCGCCGCGCCAGCCGCCCGCGCCGGCACCAACACACGCGGAACCGGCACCTCACTACTGGATATTAGGTGCTTGTACTATTCAGCGAAATTGATAAGCATATATTACAAATTTACTACTGTTAGTAATAAAATTACTACTGTTAATTTGTTTTCATCCAATTTCATAGCTTTACTAGAACTAGTTTATTTAATTAAGCTAAAGTTAATGTTGTATACCTACGACAACGTTCCTAGGGACCTAAACTCGGCAAACAAAATGACATACAAAGAAAGTTCCCCAAACTCCTGGCAGCTTGTAAGCAGAGCTTATAGAGAGTCACTTGCCAATTTATGGGTTATAATTTATATAATTGTATGTTTGTACTTATTCAATATTTGTATTTATTATTATGATCTCTGAAATGATCAAATTAATTAATTATATTCGTCTTACTACTGAGACGTGAAACTTCTTTAATTTCGTGCACAAACTAAGTGATAGAATATGTGCAAACTTGAACTCATACTCCGTCGATATGTGAATGCTAGTGCGAATGCACTAACTTGAGAAGCGATATTAGTTGCGAAGTGCCCCGGGAGTCGCGGCTGCCCGCGCGGCGCGGCGCCGTGTGACGCGGCGCGGCCGGCGCAGTGCGACACCGCAATGCGTGGCTGCTCTGCGCCGCCCGCTCCGGCGGACACTCGCAGCCTCGCAGCGCGGTCGGCGCAGGCGGCCGACGTGCGTTCTGTTTCGATCAGCCGCTTACCATGTAGATTTGAGTTTCATATTTATAAAATCGTATATTGTCACATCGTGTTTTCTTAATATACTTACTTACAAGCCTTACATTCGATCGTTTCGTTACTTATAGGTACATTCTCTCCTATATTCATTATATTGGTAACTAGGATGAAAAGTAGGTAATTAGATATTGTTGTACAACTACCCGGAAGTTCCCCGAAGGGTCCCTTGTTGTTTTAAACTAAGTAGACTATTAAAATTAACTGTGCCAGTCCGGCGGCTGCGGCGCGGCGGGGAGGAGGGGAGGGACTATGTGCGTTGGGTCATTATCGTGTAGTATATAAATTCTGCGGCATACCTCCAGCCTCTAAGTGGATGCACCTCCTACAACTGTATTCTATTTAATATTACACACTACAGAAAATGTTGGCCAAAGAAACAAGAAAAGAAAACAAAAAGTATCTCGTCACACCGCACTTGTTAGAACTTCAGTTGACGCGGCTGCGGCTGGCAGCCTATCGTTTTATTTTTTAAACTTCGAGAAACCTTAATAACTTTGACAGCTGAACAAACGGAAGTCCAGTAAAACAAGTAAATTATTTCGTCCTCAACCTCATTATTTTTTTCAGTACGAGAGGAAATTAAAAATTCAGACGTTCCGCCGTACTTAGAAAAGCGTTAACCAAACGATGACAAACGAAAAATTATTCGTAGAAACTTCTGGCAAGGAAATAACGGAGGGGTGAGGACGCCGGGTGACAGCGTAAGCGTAAATAAGTGAAGCGGCAAATTGTCCATTTAAATTGTATGGAAAGCTGTGGATTCGGCCGGTTTTTGCGTAATGGCCGAAGACTCGCGCCGCGCACACATTTATATTCCGCGGCGGCGGCGGCGCGCGCCCGCGATGCACGCCGCGCCCGCTCGCCGTGGAGGCGGCATCGACGCTAACACCAGTACAGACTTGGATCGGATGAAGTATTAACATTAGATCCCATATACTCCATGAGGGCCGCTGTCAATTACTAAAGTCTGCATTTAAATTGAATCATTGCAACTACAGACATTTATCCCACGGAATGAGGAATTTTCTGGCATGTCTTTTGATACTGAATAAAATAAATATACATTTTATTCAGTATCAGCAGACGCCGTCCCAGAGTGCGCGACTCGCTGATAGAGTTGTCCTGCTAAGCTATATAAAATATCGAAATAATAAGATTTTATCGCAGTATATTGATATTATTTTAACCCGACGTTTCGGATCTAAGGGGATCTCATCCCGTGACCATGGATGATAAGATCCGTCAAAGTAGTTTTATTTCGATGTCTAATATTCGCGTAAGAAATCAATATATAAAATATTATTTAATTTATCCAAAAGTAGGTGTTAATTGTATAGCTCGTTAAAAATTTTGCGGCGCGTGCAAAACGGTACAATCTGGAATTTTTGGAAGTTTCATCAAAACATCCCTCGTTATCATATCATTTACATTTCGCCGGCTAAGTCGCCGGGAATTTACAAAACAAGTCATGTTTCAACAATTTAGCGCAAAGCGTCACGTTTCCACGACGTAAGCTGTCGTTATCTGTCCGCCGCGGAGTGCACCATTTTTTCAGCTGAGCGTTGTCAGACGTCGCCCAGAGCGCGCGACCTGACGCGGCGCGGCGCGGCGCGGGTGGCACCCTCCGAGCATTTGCATACATTTACATTATAATCCTTGTTGTTTGGCAGTATTCGCACAGCGTTTGACTCGGATATTATTTAGATTACATGGGGGAGGCGGTGCATTAGGACGCCGCGGGTCAAATAGTTTTATTGACTTTTGAGAGTGGAGCTCGTTCATTTGTTTATGATTAATGTACTTGGCGGCGGGTGTTTTCTCGCAGTTCGCGAACTTCGCCGAGCGGGACCTACGCGAATGATTAACGAGCCTCGCTCACCACTATAGCACTCGCTGCGACGCTCTTACAAAGCAAATAAATACTCATTAAATCATTTCCATCAAAGACCGCTTCGAATGGAAATGTAATTAAATCTCGTACATTTCGATGTAAATTGTTTGTACACAAATGTTAATTTAGCGAGCAAATGTTTGTAAGTCAAATAGACGAACATTTAAGAGATATAAGCAATGAATGTGTATCACGCTCCTGGCGACACGACGCGCCGCGCGATACGTGCTGTAACGTGTAACGAGTGTGCAGCAGCAGCAGTAGAGCGCCAAAGATATTCATGCACTACACATTCGTCCTCATTACAAATATATATATAACAATTATAAATAAACACCTCCTACATGTTTGGAAAATTAGGTTTTACACGGTTTAAATTTATTTATTTATGTATTAACTAACTAATTTATATTTATATATATAAGCTTAGGTCACATCAACATGAGATTTTCGTTTATAAAAGTTATACCAAAGAAAAGGAAAGATAGACCGTGCTTTATCTAAGGTTAGTAAACTAAATATTATTCTGCAGTTTAAGTCTGAGTCTACAGACAGTCAGTCATTGCTTTAAAGAGTTCCAACATCAACAAGTTGTGTTAAATATGAGTAAGTTAAATACTGTTGCCGGACAGTGGACCGCACGTCCGGTCACTTAGCCCGGACGTCCGGCGCCGGAATATTCGGATGTGCGCCGTCCTCTCCGCTCTGCAGTAAACAGTTCATCTGTGTGCACATCTACATATACATACAATATACGCATAGACTTCATATCTTTATAACTGTAGCCCTCATGTATCTCTATGTATTCATGGTTGTTGTTCAAAGGTTTGTTATTTAGCGTTGTCTTAGGGACGGCCTGATCCCCCACTTAGTTAATAAATATGATGTGATATGATAGGTTAGGATGCGGGACTGAGCTAACTGCCCCTTGCTATCAGTCTTCATCTCAACTGCACTGGTCATGTACTCACATGTGGGCCTGACGATTGACCAGTCACAATGAGTAAGATATTGGAGAGTCTGGTTTGCACCAGAAGACGTCCCGTATGTAGGCTTGGACGTGTTCATGAAGAAAAATGATTATCTAAATGGTAAAATATTTTAAATGTTAACTGCATACAATTAAGATGGCATACATCTTCAGACATGAGACGCAGTTGAAGGAGTGGTTTCTCTGTCCTTATTGCCTCTGTATTAATACCGTAAAGTGATGCATCGTGGTGAGGTGCGGGTGCGGGCGGCGGGGGGCGGGGGCGTGTTTAATCCATCACGTTGGCGCGCCGCTGTCACGGGACACTCTGTGGTGCGTCGTGACGTCACGTGACGCCGCCAGTCACCGTGACTGTGCTGACCCAGCTAAGTAGCCGGTCGCACTGGACTAGCAAATGTACTGACAAGTCCAATATGTGCTGTTCATCTGTTACACAAGTCGCAATGATAAATGGTAGTTTTTAGGACATTTCATTTTGAGAGACCGTATGCCAGTGTTTATGAAACGGACGCGCTACGTCGTACAAAAAATGCTACGACTACAAACTGCAATACGCTCTATCTTATAGGACAAACCAAGCATTGGTTCTCCTCAAACAAACACACGTCACAGGTTACAAAACAAGCAGTACGTTAAGAGTTACTACGGCGTAGCGCACTTACCGTAAATAGTGCGGTGAGCGACAGCGCGAGGCGGCGGCGGCGGCGGGCGGCGCGGGCGCAACGGTTACACGCTAAATACGTATTTAATTTTATAGAAATTACTACCAATAGTGTTTATACAATGAGTAAGAGATACTTCGAGAGGATTTTATTTCTGACGACCTCTAGCTATTAAATACTTTTAAATCTTTATAGTGACTAGTTGTGTTCCAACATGCGTCAATAAAAACATTATCATCTAGAAGGTGATATGTAATTGTATTGTGTATAATCTATCATGATTTTTTGTAGATTCGTATTTGACTGCTTTATTCTGACGATGGTGGAAAGTGTAGGTGCTGAGCCAACTCAAAGCTCATAGGGATTGAGTCAAGTAGTTTAGTTGACGTCGCACACTTTTCGAATGCCTTATATTAATGTCGGAATACTCATTGTACTACACTCGGAGGATACGAACAGATGATGACATTGGCGCGACGTGTGTAATCAGTCAGGCGGCAGTGGTCCGCGGTGCAGCTGTCCGTACGTCGCGGAGATAACAGCGCGCGGTGGCGCCGCGCCGCCCGCCCGCGCCGCCGCGCCCGCCCTCACAATACTTTGGAAAACTATTGCGATAATTATAATTAACGCTACATGTATGTTCCTTTAATAAGTTATAGTCGGAATCCTCTGTATGCATAATATAAAGTAAATTTAATTAGAAGGATCCTTCAATTTCTTGTGCACAAGTGGTGTCAAACAATGTTTGACCAAACAATTCCTTAATATTTATATGAGTACACCTGGGATGTCCCGTCCATATCAAAGTCTTCAACCAATTAGTTAATGAAAGTAGTGTTCACTATAGCTGACACCGCCGCGATGTACCGAAAACAGTCCTGTACTTACACAATTTCAATTCAAATCGATCTTTGCAGTACGCCTATATACCTACCTATTGTTTGGCGCGTATATACCTGTGGGTTCGTTGGTATAGTGTGCTCTATGCGGTGTGTGTGTGTGCGTGTCGGCGGCGACCTTGCTCCACTACACTTTGCGCTGATGCATATTCATTACGTTTTTCATTTCACACTTCAGTGCACGCGGAGTTACGGAACTTGTTATTTAATTATTACGTCGCTGATATAATAACAAAGTCAAATTACGTAGATATTCATCATTTTCGCTTCGCTCTAGATTCTATTAACTCAATAATACCTTAAGAGCCTTTTAAAAATGTACGAATAACACCAGTAATAATACTGAGCAGGTGGTTTGTTTGTTCTCATTGCCAACCAGCTTGACGTGTATATCGATGAAAGCACATCAAACGCATTGTATATACATATATGCGAGTAGTACGCGTGCCGGCGCGGTGCGGCGCGGCGCGGTATGTGGGGCACGCGTGGCACGCCGCCACACATACCACGTATGTGTGTACGTATGAACACCTATATGTATACACTGCCACTAAACGACCACATAATTTACTCGTCTATCTAATCATGTCTCTGACTGATGTTTACTTCCTACTCATTATTTTTTTATTATTTACCTATAGTATACAAGCTTCCACAGGCGTGGAACACACAATTTCTCATTACTATTGTAAAGTTTCATCAAAATCCATTCTACAGTATTCGTTAATTTAGAATGAAAGTAAAAGTATGTTTTTCACACTTTTGAATTAAGTTCATCATCATCAACCCATTTGAATTAAGTATGTTTTCTAATTGTATTTCAGTATCATAGTACTGTAGTATATAACCAATTATACATAAGTACTCATGTAATCATTATATAAAGGCATGTCAGAACCTTAAATAAACTAGTATTACCTCAACCGTTCTAGAGTTTCATTCACTAGTTTGTCCCTACATTACATGGCGACCCTGCCTAAGTCATCTCGGGTCAGCCTCGCGCCGCGATTTGATACCATATTCATATATGGGCAGTAAATTATAAACATTGCGTCTCCGTGTACGAGAATGAAGCAATTTAAAATATATTCTCGTGCACTGTTACCGTCTCCCGTGGTGAAATTTTCAAATATCAATCATGGGCAACCCCCAAAGTAAGAAGGAGGAGCAGGTGGTAATAGCCCAGAACGCAGCTGGTAGTGGCCAAAATTCTGCTCATGTGGACCAACTAATGTATCACGCAACTACAACAAATATAATATTGATTGTGATTACCTTTTTTTTTTTTTTTTTTTTTTTAAGTGCGGAAAAATCCTTTACGGACCGTCCCATCGCCTGGGGAGGCGACGGGGTGTGTCGGACTCCGCTTAAGCGTTTACCGACTAAAAAACCGCACCCGTCAACGCCACCAACCCTATTGCCGGGGCCATGGGATTCGCAAAAGCATGCACCACAACCCCGGCGGGCTTCGGTCCAGCTCTGGTCGCTGGACCCCGGCTAGGAGCGAGGCACAGCTCGCCTCGCATCCTCCGCGCAGCCGCCTACTTGGGGCCATTACCAGTTCGGGCGGCGGACTCCCCTAGTCGCGCCCACCCGCTGGCCACAGCTTATGGAGGCCGGAGGTCTGTTTGCGCCCTCCGGCGCCCGGTGCGTCTACTGCGGATCGGGAGAGAGGTTGTGATTTCTCTCTCCCTTTCCGCCGCCTCTTTTGCGCGCATAACTTGCTCGCAGTAAGAGGCGGCGGCATCCCACGCGTTCTCGCTCCCGACCATGGATAGGATCACGGCCGGAAGCGAGAGGTCACCGCCGACTGCCGCTATGAGTTCACGGCGCTGCTCTGTCCAGGCCGGGCAGGCCTGGAGTGTGTGCTGCGCCGTGTCCTCGGGGCAACCTACGCAATGGTGACAACCGGGCGATGGCTCCCGGCCTATGCGACACAGGTACTTGCCGAAGCACCCATGCCCAGACAAGACCTGCGTCAGCCGGAAGCTGAGGGCGCCGTGGCGCCTCTCAAGCCAATCCTCCATGATGGGTCTTACCGCCACTATCGTGGCGTGCCCTGTGATTACCTTACTACTGGGTCTTGGAGGACTGTTTCTGGCGTATAAAATGTACCAGAAATGTCATGGCAGAATGGTGGAGAGACATGTTAAGAGGACTGTTTCTGGCGTATAAAATGTACCAGAAATGTCATGGCAGAATGGTGGAGAGACATGTTAACGATATGGTCTTGAGGAGATATGCGAGCATCCTACGCGGCCAGCGTAAGCAGGTGGAACCCGAAATAATATAAAATGGAAAGAAGTTCCATTAGATATATGCGTGAGCATTAGTGTCAAATAGTGATAGTGCGTAATTATAAAGTGCGTAATCATAATAGTGCGTAATCGTAAAAGTCGTTCGGTCAAATAAAATCGCGTCAGTGCAGTGCTTCAACTAAACAACAAAGAACTATGAACTCTTAAATTAAGTATTATGTTACGGTAACGGTATCGAATTCTGGAATTAGCGGTATGTATTATTGTATTAATTAAGGTTGAGATTGATATCATGTTAGTATAACATTTTGATGGCAGATTTTATAAAGGAATTATATAATGAGTTATTAAAGATAAGATCATACTTAATTAAAATCGGCCCTAGTAGAAGACAAGAAAGTGTTTGTCGTAAAAAATTAAATGAGTCTGAAATTTTATACCAACAGTATAATAATTATATAGACGAAATTTCAAGAGTAAAGACATTTAGAGAGATAGCTGAGGTTGAATTGATAAATCAATATTGTAATAATTTTAAGAAATTATATTCTGAAATAATTGATTTGTGTGATAGCTGTAAGTCAATTGATTGCTCTAAAATGGCGAAATTCGATTTAAAAATAGCTCTTAATTTATTACCCGTTATGAACGATCAAGAATCAGTCACTAAACAATTGATTGACGGTATTGAATACTATGATTCTATTTTGGAAGATTCCGCGAAACGTAATTTAATCGAGTTTGTTTTAAAAAGTAGATTATCGCAATCAGCTAAACTAAGACTGGCTGCCAAATATAATAGCGTTTGCGAATTATTGAAGGATATGAGACTACATTTATTGCCTAAAAAATCATCTTCAGCTTTACAAAGTAAGTTGCAAACTATTAGGCAAAATGAAAATACCATTTCAGACTTCGGTCAAGAAATATCAACTTTGTTTATTGACCTGACTATTTCGCAGTCCGAAGGACATACCGAAACTCATGATATTTTAAAACGAGTTAATGAAAAACTTGCTATTAAGCGTTTTGCCGACGGATTGCGAAACCGTAGGTTAAGCACCATTATAGCCGCCAGAAATTTTGAGTCATTAAATGATGCCATACAGGCCGCGGTAGATGAGGAGGTTTCGTCATGCGCTACTCCGTCATCAGATATTTTATCCATGAGGAAGCCTAATGGAGTCAATTTTAGGAATTTCAGAGACAATCAGAGAGGCTTCCACTCCGCCCCAAGAGGTAATTACCATAGGGGTAACTTGCACCAGCGCGGAGCAGTGCGGGGTTGGTCTCGACCCTTCCCCACACATCACTTTACACGTGGATTTCGAGGTAGGTCACCCAATAATTATTATTATAACTCGAATAGTACGGGACAGCCTCAGAAAAAGGACAATGTGCATGTAATGTCCAGTACTAATGACAATGATGATGAAGGAGAGGATAATGTCCAGCAGTTTTTTCGAGCCTAAAAGTAAGTTTATTTTTTCATACGATAATTCTTTAGTTACTAAGTTATCTTTAAATGGTGAAGATTATTCATGGCTAATTGATACGGGAGCATCGATTTCGGCTATAAAATATCATAGTATCTTAAAACAAAATATACCTATGCATAAATGGACTACTACAATAAATGGTATTGGGGGCACAGTGCAGGCAATTGGATACGTATGTTTACAGTTAATGATAGAGGGACATAATTTTAGTCACAAGTTTTATGTTTTTAATTCTTTGCCATGTAAGGCTGATGGCATAATTGGGTATGACTTTTTAAACAAGTTTAGATCATGCATAGATTTAGAACATAAACATTTAACATTATACGATTCGTTAAATAATAAGATAATTTTAAGGTTGACAAATCAAGCAACACAATCGTTTAATATTCCTTCTAGGTCAGAATCTATACATTATTTGGATACTAGTGTGAAGGAAGAATGCGTGGTCTGTGCATCGGAGTTATGTGATGGTGTCTTCGTAGCTAGTACAATAGGCTCACCAGTCAATGGCAAAATTCCTATTCGAATATTGAACACGACCGAAAGTTCGTTGACATTAAATGAAATTAAACCCATCATACACAAACTAAGTGATTATAATATTTGTAATTTTAATAGTTGTTCGAATAACGCGGAGCGAGTCAAGTCCTTGTTATCTCAGCTTAATTTAAAACATTTAAATTTAGAGGAAAAGATGAGTGTTCAAAATTTATGCGCAAAATATTCAGACATTTTTTATTTGCCGGGTGATACTCTGTCTACTACACCTATATATAGTCATAAAATAAACCTAAAGGAAAACGCTGACACCGTGTACGTTAAACCATATAGGTTGCCTCACTCTCAAAAATCAGAAATTAATAAACAAATTGATGACATGTTATCTCAAAAAATTATCGAGCCGTGTCAAAGCGAGTGGTCCAGTCCAGTCCTTTTGGTACCCAAAAAACTTGATTCTTCCGGACAAAAGAAATGGCGCCTAGTTATCGACTATAGAAAACTCAATAATTGCATTAAAGATGACAAATTTCCACTGCCTAATATAACTGATATTCTAGATTCTCTCTCCGGGTGTATTTATTACACACACCTTGATTTACACCAGGGATTTTACAACGTTAATCTCGATAAAAACAGTAGAAAATATACTGCATTTTGTTCCGGGCAGTACCAGATGACCAGGATGCCTATGGGACTCAAAACAAGTCCAAATTCGTTTTCAAGGATGATGAATATAGCAATGGCCGGCTTAACCTATGATAAATGTCTTGTGTATCTTGATGATTTAATTGTTTACGGGAAAAATTTGGATTCAGCTATTAAAAACTTATTAGACGTGTTTGAACGATTGCGGAAAACAAATTTAAAATTAAATCCAGCTAAGTGCAATTTTCTGAAAAAAGAGATGTTATACTTAGGCCATGTTATATCATCGGAAGGCGTTTTGCCCGACCCAGAAAAATTAGATGTCGTTAAAAACTATCCGACTCCGCGTAATTCAGACGAAGTGAAGCGTTTTGTTGCTTTTGCAAATTATTATAGGAAATTTATAAAGAATTTTGCTGAAATAGCGCAACCTTTAAATAATTTATCTAAGAAAGGTATTCAATTTAACTGGTCTGAAAATTGTCAGAAATCATTTGATTTATTAAAACAAAAATTAACTTGTGCTCCAGTACTCGAGTACCCCGATTTTTCTGAAGACAATATATTTGTTCTCCAAACAGACGCATCAGGATATGCAATTGGAGCTGTTCTGGCCAATCAAAATGAAAAACCTGTTGCTTATGCAAGTAGGACGCTAAATAAAGCGGAAAAACATTACCCCACTATAGAAAAAGAATTGCTTGCCATTGTCTGGGCCGTAAAACATTTTAGGCCGTACCTCTATGGTCGCAAATTTAAAATCTTAACCGACCATAAGCCGCTGGTATATTTGTTTAATATAAAGGAACCTTCAAGTAGATTATTAAAGTTTAGAATGTTACTAGAAGAGTACGATTTTTGGGTAGAGTATGTTAGAGGCTCTGACAATGCAGCTGCAGACGCATTGTCTCGGGTTGTCTTAACATCGAAAGATTTGAGAGATATGCATGAAAGTATGATACATGTTATGACTAGAGGACAAAAACGAAAATTAGAAGCCCAACATGACACTTCGGATGCTATAGTTCCTACTGACGAGTGGTCTGATCAGCCAAACGTTGTGGAAACTCATAGTAAACCAAAATTGTCTGTCGAGCTACGATTTATTAATAGTCAACAACTGACTAAATTACAAAGAGAATATAAGTGTAAGAATGAAAATCAAATATTTTTTTATGTACCGAGTGAAATGATAATTTACATAAAACCAGCAACTCGATCGCAACTGACGCCAGGCGCATTTGTGAGAGAGCTGGAAAAATTCTGTAAGGAGATAAATATTGATGAAATATACTTTGTAAAGAATAAAATAAACGGTACTTTTATTGATAGATTAGCACAGGAAATAAAGGATATAGGTAATTGGACAGGCCCACGCTTGTGTGTTTTGAAAGATATTGAAAGGATAGAAGACAAAGATGATAGGAGAGTTATTCTCAATGACTTTCACCTGTTACCTACAAGTGGCCATGCAGGTATCAGGCGAATGGTCAACACCATTAAGAAATATTATTTCTGGGCAGGACTAGAGCGTGATGTTACTGAATTTATTAAAAGGTGTGAAAAATGCCAAAAACAAAAG
Organism: Craniophora ligustri; assembly: GCA_905163465.1. NCBI lineage: Eukaryota > Metazoa > Arthropoda > Insecta > Lepidoptera > Noctuidae > Craniophora > Craniophora ligustri. Next base: position 15,352,024 of record LR990965.1, read on the forward strand.
CACTCAGTGCGGATAAAAGAACCTATGACGATATCTTCTACAGCTCACTCAGCTTTTGAGAAAATATACTTAGATGTCGTAGGACCATTAGATAGAGATTTACATAATTATAGTTACATATTAACGCTCCAATGTGAGTTATCTAAATACGTAGAGGCTTATCCGTTAGAAACTAAAAGTAGTGTAGAAATAGCCAAAAACTTAGTAAACAACTTTGTGTTACGTTACGGAATACCGAGGGAAATAGCAACCGACCGAGGAGCCGAGTTTATGTCTTCTACAATGCGAGAGGTATGTAAATTACTTCACATAAATAAAATAAATTCCACAGCCTATCATCATGAGAGTATTGGTGCACTTGAAAATTCCCACAAAAATTTAGGTGCGTATTTACGTATACATACTGATAATCATCCTGACTCTTGGAGTACCTGGCTTCCTTATTGGTGTTTTAGTTACAATACGTCTGTTCATACTGTGACTAAATACACACCGTTCGAGTTAGTATTCGGTAAGAAATGTAATTTACCCAGTAACCTAACAAAAACTATTGAACCGCTATATAACCATGACAATTATCCTTTGGAACTAAAATACAGACTACAGGTATCTTTAAAAGAAGCTCGAGAAAATTTAATTAAGTCTAAGATATTACGGAAGGATAAATATGATAGAAATATGAGTCCTACTAAATATAAAAGGAATGACTTGATTCTTGTTCGAAACGAAACTGGTAATAAGTTAGCTAACGTATATGTAGGTCCTTATATTGTTGTAGAGGATATCTCACCAAATGTTAAAATTCTAAAAGATGGTATACCAGACACTGTTCACAAAAACCGCACAAAATTGTATACTTCTAATGATTAACTTGTAATCGCATTTAAAACTATTTTAAAAAATGTTTATTTTATTATGTTACTTTTATATGTTTATCTACTTAGATTTAAAATAAAATAAAATTAATATTTCATTTTATTTTCTTTTATGGAGGGAGATGTAGTATATAACCAATTATACATAAGTACTCATGTAATCATTATATAAAGGCATGTCAGAACCTTAAATAAACTAGTATTACCTCAACCGTTCTAGAGTTTCATTCACTAGTTTGTCCCTACATTACAGTACACCGTAATACATCCGCTTATCTTGCGAAATCAATAGGCGTTAATATTACAACTGTGAAACTACTCGAAATTAATATACCTATGCGAAACTAACAAATGACCGTATGCCCACGTCCGCGCAGATTAAGTGGCGCGCCATTAGGACACAGCGCCATCAGTATGTGAGCAACGCCACCGCTAGGCGGCGCCGCACGCGCTGGTGGATACTGCATCAGTGACACACTCGGTCGCTCACACGCTGTTGTCCGCTTGTGTCGATGATGAATCGGGGATTAAACGGAGCCGGCGCAGCGTCGCGCGTCGGGACGGGTTATCGGCTGCGACGCGGCGCCGCCACGCCCGCTGCGAGGTCGTTTGTCAGTAAAAAGCTCTACGCACTGCAGCGTGCGAGGACTCAAATAAAAAGCAATACTTACTACACACATTTCGAATCCAATATCTATCGTGTCCCTTCACGCTGCGGTAGGCGACAGGTGTCATTCTAGTCTAAACAGCCCCTCAATGTTTTGAATTCAAAACTTCAACCGTTGGACGTGGTTGCACGACTATATTAATTGAGTCGTCAAAATGTTGATAATTTTTCATCATAAAAATTATCATCAATTTGCCGTCCCAATTAGTGCAGCTGTAGTTAACACTGCCTTCGGTGCTAAGGGTCCCGGATTCGAATCCCGGTAGAAACAAATGTTTGTGTGATGTGCATTAACATTTTTGTATCCGAGTCATGGATGTATGTATGTATAATATGTACCTATATATTTCCAAAAAAAAGTATATAATATTATATCAACCAACTCGTATCCGTAACACAAGTCTCGGAACTAGGTGGTGCTGTGTCATAATGTCCAGGAATATTTATTTATTTAACGAATACGCATTCGTCTTGTAATACATACATATGTGTGGAGTTAATAAACAGTCGCGCTACAAAATAATTAACATCTTGCTAGTTGAAATGACTGGTCTGGCTGGATTGAAATAGATTTTTTAAACCCCCAAAATAGTGTAATCTTTGAAAATGGAGGTAACCGGAAACTCTAATTTGATAAAATGCAACTTATAGGGTAAATTTGCCAATGAGCGGCAAACGTCCAACTAATTCCGGCTACTCGTATTGAAGAACGTGGACCACCGCGTACACAATGCAGCGGACTTTTATTTGCCGTCATCTATTCCGGCGTATCATACACCCGCCACTATACAAAACGGCTCCGTGTTTTAAGCCGGAGCACAATTCGAACACGGAGTGACAGTTTGCTAAACGCAGCCTTCTAAAACCGTTAAAGTTTGCGCGAATGGCCGTTATAATTGAGTTATACTGAGCAAGTTAACCGTAACGAGACGTACAAGTCATAACAGTTAGATATTAATGCAGTAAACGCAAGCCAACAGGTTGACAAGAAATAGTGATGAATGCTCAGCGCTGTAGTTGGCGGCAGGCAGCGCTCTTCCGGGACCAGTTCGAGCGCGGGTGCGATGAGCCGTGCCGACGATGTGCCGCATCTGTGAGTCCTGTGACTGACAACACTATGCTGTCACTAAAACTGGGAGAATACATATATAAATAAATAAATAAAAACTTTATTGCATAAAAGGTGTTGCACTAAATACAATAAAAATATTTCTATTCAGACTCAGATTGAGTGTGTATATATTTATGTATATATACCATGTCACAAATTAAAAAAATATACATCAAATTGCGCTTCAGCTGTTCTTATCATAAAGTTTAACGGTAATAATGTCAGTATATTATCGATTTCAGTACAGTTACATAAAGCCTGCTGTTAGTTCTAATGACGTAGAATAATTAAATGCCGATACAAATCATATGGACTGGGAAAATGTTGATCTACGTCCTATAATAATAATTAGATTCTCCTCGCTTCTGAGTTGCTCGCGGTTCGATCAAGCAGTATTTTGTAGACAGACAGGGACGGCTGAGTGCGCTGCGTAATACTTATCGTTCCCGGTAATCTGAAACATACGTCGCTAGCCACAGGAACACGGCAGCTCACCAATTCGCGCGCAACAAGAGGAGCGCGGACGCACGCTGCGCGACACAAATTTGTGGACACACATGCTAATATTAATAACTAACGTGTGTAATGTAACAGCATTACACACGTTAGTTATTAATATTAGCGTTCATACGCACTAATAGTGGAGCCTTATACGCCCATAATCGGGTATAGCGTATTGCTTAACATAGTCCTAATAAAATCTACCTTCAATAAATTTAAATAGAAAAATATAGGTACAACAAAAGCCTTATACAATTTGTATACATTCTAATTGAAAGTTAAAATAAGTGTAGATAGTAGTTCGACGACCTGATTGGCGCAGAGGCTGAGCGACCGGCTTGTGCGTCACGAGTTACGGGTTCGATCCCCACGCGGAGCAAATATTTGTAAGTTCTACAGGTAGTTGTTCCGGGTCTGGGCGTTTGTGTGTGTAAACGCACCCATGATACAGCGTTATTTTAAAAAGAAGAAGAAGAACTATTAAGTTTACAATATTTTATAGAAAAAAATCGTGAAATATCATCGCTGCGACTCCTGGACGTCTCATACGGCCGTTGATAGTTTAGTCAAGCCTCAGATTATAGCTGCACTTGTTCACATAACTCGCACACACACGAACTGCTATTAAGTACTTTACATTTCAAGACACCACCGATTACAACACCGACGGACTATAATTCCTGTCTTGACGTATCAATTTTCGTGTTCTTGTTGTAGGGTATCGTATCAAACGATATCATAATAATATTGTGTAGTTCGCCAACATGGGCAAGTTTGTTGTTGTTACGCAGGCTTCCAACCACTTCGCAACACAAACTAGTAAACGATAGCGTGGTGGTAATAATACGAGTCGGTCGCGGCGAGGTGCCCGGGCCCGCCCGCACACATCAGCATGCGACGTACTGCGTCAAGTCGGTCTTCATGTCACTACACATATTTATGTCTACTGCACAAAAATACACAATAGCGAATTACAAGGCGGACGGTGACATATAAATGCATACTGTTTATCAAGTGTAGTGTGTGTAGATGTTTTCCGCGACACCGTCAGTCGGTCGGGCGGTCGGGCGGCCGGGCGGCCGGGCGGCCGGGCGCGCTCGCGGCGGTAATGCGGGTAATGTTACTTAATTGAAGCTGACGCGTGGGCGGGGCCGGACCACACTTGACGAATTAATGTAAGCCAGTAATAACACGGGGCGGCGAGTAATTTATACCGGTAATGAATTATAATACATCATAGCGAGCTATAAACATGGCTCGCTCACGACACTCCTTCAACGTAATAGCTAGTTTCCTATAACATAATGTACTCGTCCGCGTCGGCGGAGGTACGCGCCCAGCCGCTCGCGCTCCTGCGAGTTACACAATGTTCTGCGCGTGCACTCGTAACGCACTTATATTTGCATTGTAATTTCTCACCAACCAAATCATCATTATCCATAAACATATCAGATAGTTGCACTTTCAAATACAAACAACCACGCCGACTGCGTCAATACTTTTTGGATATAACTATTTAATCTTCATAAATACTCACGGCGTAATCGATGTATTTAATTTATGTGACATCTTCATCATTATACAACTGTTATAGAGAGAAACCCACTCGCACCGGCTACATATTTATGACTTTATTTCTTTTAATTATTTTATATAATTTTATCGCCGCGGGTCGCCGCTCCCCGCGCCCCGCACGCGCGTGTGTAGCGTGCGCGGCTGTAGTGAGTTCACGTGCATTTGAGATTGTTTTGTCTTCTAGTGTCAATTAGGAAGAAGTAATGCTTGTAATTATCGTAATAGCCGGAGTGACGGCGCGTAGGAGGCCTTATCTATTAGGCAAGACGTGATCACACGCGCGCATACAAATCGACGCATTAAGCTGCGAGCCCGCGATTATAATTTTAATAGCTTTCTCAAATGAAGCTATATTGAAATTTATCTCATCGATGGTCATTATGTAGATGATCGGAGAAGGCGAGTGATACATGAGTCGGCTTGGTAAGTACACCACGGTTAGAGCGTGTGTGACTAAGAACTTGTGTTTATAAACATATTCACTGCGTAGAAAAACATGTTTAGACTTCTTTATCAATATAACATCATCATATCAACCGTTAGACGTCCACTGCTGGACATAGGTCTCCCCCAAGGATCGTCACAAGAACCGGTCATGCGCCGCCCGCAACCAGCGGATTCCAGCGACCTTTACGAGGTCGTCAGTCCACCTTGCCGGGGGCCTGCCCACGCTGCGTCCTCCAGTAGATGATCAAAACTCTAGATATAGCTTAGATAAGATACAATAAAGAATACTAATATTGCCAAACAAGTGTATAATAATATCAGTGAGCTGTAGACACATTCATACAGTTATATAAAAATGTCTGATAGTCATAAACGAATCGGCGAAGCCGGTGCGATGTACCTACTAATGTAGAGTTTAAAATGCTTTTAGCAGATCAAATAGCGGAGTATACGGACAAAACCAATACATTTAGTTATAGCTGTAGGTATTCGTATGGTGGAAAACTAATTTAATTTGGAGTATAAAAGTGGATGGAGTCGGACATATCAGGCGATAGCACTAGTGTAGGGGCGCGTGGTTTTGGTCAACTAATTGAAAAACTTTTTGTCGCATTGCTCGACGAGGGTTGTGCGATCGCTCGTGTGAACACGCCTTTATCGAACCTTGTATTTAAGTCAGTTTGTCTCGGCTTTTTCATGAATATACCTAAATAGTGTGCAGGGTAGTGCTCTAGTGATTTTTTGAAATCGCGCCCTATTTTATTTTAAACTGCGACGCGCCGCTTAATTGCATCGCGCGGTGTTACCCGCGCGCCCGCCGCCGCCGCCGGGAGGAAGATAACTTACTGCCGACTTTTTACACATTTCATATTTTTTCAGCGCAACTCCTTGTTTTAATTGTGCTCGGCTCCCATTACCGCGGATCACTTCATCGATGATGCCGCGCCCGCCGGTTTCACTCAGCTATGTAACTGTATTATCGTTTGACATTCAGTCATATTGATACTTTGCTTTTAATTGCAACAATTAACTATAATTATGTAAACGGCAAAAACGTGACAAGGAAAACTTTGCAATGTAATACTATGACGATATGTTTTTAAGCATCGGTGGCCCATTACAGTGCAGGTGTACCTGAGGCAAATAAACCAACAGTGAGCCGCGGCCGCCGCCCACTGCCCACACCCGCAGGACGTTGAGGAATCTCCCATTCTGTTTTTTTTGTCTGCTGAAAAAAAAACAAAGAATTACTTTGTACTTGTACTTCATACCTCGTTTGCTCTGTTCTTGCTGTGCGTTCATTGACTTGGTCGCTGCAAACTCATGTACCAAGTGTTGATATTCCAATTAATTTATTATAAAAGTACATGTTATGAAATACAACTGCTTAACTTCTTTGCAGTAAAAAATCCGATTCGACGTTCAATAAAAATTTCTTGATACGCAGTATATAGAACGGACAATAAGACATTTTTTTGTGAGGATAATAGCAATATACATATACATACCTAAGCGATATGTAGTGAACACTGCAATACCGTCACGTTACAACAAATTATCTCTATTTGTGATGTTAAATTATATCATTAATTTGGCGAAACACATCTCCAACATGTGAGAGTCCACTCTACAAGTATTTGTCTCCATACACACACACATACATAGCAGCAACGAGACGTGCTTGTGATAGATGAGCGTCATTTGTCGCGAGGGGAGCCCGACGACGTGCGTCAGCTCACCAGCGTTGACCACTCGCGGCACCCGGCATCCGGCACAACGGTGCATCTTGAAAACACTGCTGCGAATACGCAACTCAGGGCAATAAAACTACTCACAGAACCGTTCGTATTTCCGTGTTGACGTACTAATAAATGAGTGAGTTCTCATTAAAATAATTCCCCATCGTAAGCGGGAGGTAATTGACGTTTAATTAGCCAGTAATTAATATCGATGGAATTCGATCAGCATTTACAGCCTTTACTTGAACGCAGTTTAAAATTAAATTGTATACATTATGTAATTACATTTGTTATTGTCAGTGATGTTGTGCGCGCGCGAGAGCACGCGGTGACGCTCCCGGGGACGCTGCGGCCGCATCATTGCAGATTCCTCGTGGGCGGATAAATATCTGCACTGACCTGTACCGCGTAAGAAATACGCACTTGTTCGAGACGAGAAGAAAAATTCTTCATTGAGCTTATTATTTGCAATCAAACTCTACTGAGTGAAGGAATTGGAAATATTAAGATAAACCAGTTTCAATTACTTGACTGGACCAACTGAAATGCGACAGTGCTGTAAATACTATACAGCACAGTGTGCTACGTTTACTATTTAGATGTATGTTTTATATTGGGCTTGTGTTATTTTATCTAGTTTCCATTGAGTTCTTTCGAGTAGGTAATAAAGCTAAGCAAAGATCAGTAACGAATATCTTTTATGAATCTATAAGTAAGTACCAGAGCTCGGTTATTTTCATTCACTGCGGCAGCGAGTCGGACTCGACGCGTCGTTCTCATGAGTGTCCCGTAGGGTGTGTGCAGGTCACACACTGACATCCACACAACAGGCGCACTGGTCGAGATTCCTCAGCGCTGAAATAAGATCGGAGCGCCATTAAACTCGCATTGTGCTTATTTATGTCGTCTGTCATCGCGGGTCGCGACTCGCTCCGGCGCGATTAGCCGCCATTCGCCGATTGGCGCGACTACAAGACGCGGCGCGGCGCGGTATCCACTCCACGTGTCTGCGTTGTTCTTCTTTTTCATTCGAAGAATTGGCTCAGCACTACAGTCTTGTCTTCTTGTATTTTCTGCGACAGACAGAGTCCTGATTATGTTATTACAAAATGTAGACACCAGTTTTATGATTGCTTTGTAATGTACATTATACAAATATATATTGTTAAGCTGAGTTTCAAAATAAAGCTTTGATGTCCACCCACACAAAAAGGAGTACAAGTCAAATGTATCTATTTAATTTATTTTAACTCGGGCTCATGTTTTTGCAAAATTTACTTCAAAGAACCTATTCTGCGTATTCATTAATTTAAATACATTGGTAAAATACAAATGTATAGCCTTCAATTCATTTTTTTTATTTACTTTTTGAAAAAGATAATACTGAGTAGAATAACTAAGATGACAATGACAGACTTATCATAATTCAGATAACTACCTCCATCATAACACAAATATCTGCAATAAATAAAATAGAAAACCCCGGACTGAGCTGATCTCAGGACTATAAAATTTGATCAAGACACCTATCAAACAAAAAAGCAACACACAAAACTTCATCTGTTTAGAAGCTACGGTGACCAACACGCACAAAGATAAGTAAATATCGACACAGATTAAACTTATTAAACCCTCATTTTGCGTCGGGATTCTGAATAATACAGTTGTTGTTAAAGTCACTTAATATTACCAGTGAGTTTCAATGAATCAGTCGGTCCAGCCTTAATGCTTGCTTCATTTCGCTACTTATTGTATTGACTGTGCCAGTGCCAGGCTGCATAGAGTGCGCCGGTGGCTGCAGACCGCGCCGTGCGCCGCCGCGGCGTGCGGGAATATAAAACGCAACATTGCTGTAAAATATTGGAACACTGTTTAATATCGCCGCTGGAAGATTATTGCTCAATATCTCAGTTTATTGCGATTTATCTTCACCCCCACCCCAACCCCCGTACTGCTCATCCCTTAACCCCTGAAATGATAAAATATATGTAGATGTATAATTCTTCAAACTCTTAGATGTTTTAAAAGACTTTTACAAGCGAATGTTTTAGATACGTAACAATTACAGGATTTTCCGAACCTAAAAAACCAAGTTTTTTTTTATTCTACTATTTTATTTTATTATATTTTTTTAAGAGTTTTTAACATAAACTATGAGTTAATTACAATTTTATTTGAGAGATTTAACTTTTATTCCTTAGAATCCTCGTACCACGGCGTGTTTATTGTGTTAAGATCAATTAAAATTGTAATAGGTACGCTATTAGCTGTATTTCTAGTAACACATTAGTTACAAGTTGGGAGGAGCGAATGATTAATCTGGTGCACTTCCGGCCGACACTACACATTTCACCGTAACTCGCAAGTTTGGGATGACAAATGCGCGCAGCCAATTAGCGCGTTACGTAAAGACGATTCATACGCGGCGTGCGCGCAGCCGACGCCGCGCCGCGCCACTAACGTAACGGCAGCGTCCGCTCCCGATTATGATAAGAATTTTAACCAGCATTAATTTGTCCTAATTGTGACTTATATTAATAGTCTAGCCTGTTATAATTTACAATCGTGTGTCGTGGCGTCACGTGTTTAAAATAACTTGTTAAAGGAGCGTGATGTAGAGCTACTTATTAATAATACCTTTGCCTCCTGTCGGAGTGAGAAAATCTATGAGAGGAAACGGAAGAAGATGTATGGGTGGAAGATCGCTCTAAATTAAGTGGATTTATATTTTCTGGATCTTTATATTTTCGAATCTATAATTTAAACTATTCTGTATTTACACATCCGCTACTCGATATAATCATTATCATTTACCCATTTACTGGTCCCACTGCTGGGCTTATACTCCACACAGATATAGGTTGTAGCCCACCGCGCTAGCCTGTCTACCTCACGATGGTCTTCCTTTAGCACATAACTTCGAAATATTAGAGTTGTGTGCCTTGAGATCGATCTCGAGACCTTAGACTTACTATTATAACTTAATTGCTATTATATGAACTTATACGTAACTAGCTGTTACCCGCGACTTCGTTCGCGTGAAATTTAACGAAAAATTTAGTGTTCATATTCATGCATTGGTCAGCTCCCGCGTTTTTAAGTCATACGGAACTCTAATTCGTTTCTTGTTCTTAAATTAAAGTAGCCTAAGTTACTCCTTATAACGATGGTGAAAGTCCCCACAAAATCGGTCCAGCTGTTGCAGCAATTAGAAGGAACGAAGAGAGAGACAGACAAACATTTTAGAAATTATTTTTTTGCGTAATTACCGTATAAATACTTTTATATATGAAATTACAAACAGAAATTCCAATTTTAAGGAGTATAAAATATTTGCATTGCATCAAGCTTTTATGTGAGTTCAACCTCTTTTGAATAAAATCGGATTGAGTTTTCAAGCATGTGTCAAAATAAAAAGTAATTTAAATAAAAAGCACTAAGGAGTATTGATATCACCTCCAACATAATTCTCTATCTCTTTTTAATCCCGTCAGGGATTGAATTGCGATAAAATATGAAACACGTCTTCCATCAATTCTGTTAAAGAATGTTTATGCAAAATTTGAAGTAGATTGGACCAAGGAATCACGTTGTCTCGTACAAACTTGGCCCCCTATCCCCCCCCCCTTATGGGCAAAATTTCGGAAAATCCTTTCTTATCGGAAGCCTGCGTCATACAAAGACTACACTCGCCAAGTTTCATTGAAAATCAAAGAAATTTCATATACATATAACTTTGCACCCCCATTTTACCCCTTTATAGGATGATTTTGAAAAAATATTTTACACGTGTTTCATTCATAACTTTCAATGAAAAACCTTCAAACTGAATTTCAATTGAATAACTTCAAAAACAGCAAAGTTACATACTAACCTTACACCCCTGTTTTACCCCCTTAGGGGGTGAATTTTCAAAATTCCTTTCTTAGTGCTCCCCTACGTTATAAAAGGAATCCCTGTGCAAAATTTCAAGTTTCTAACCCTTATAGTTTAGGCCCTTGGACCAAGGAATCACATTGTCTCCTACAATCATGGTCCCCCTATCCCCCCCCCCTTATGGGCAAAATTTCGGAAAATCCTTTCTTATCGGATGCCTACGTCATACAAAGACTACACTCGCCAAGTTTCATTGAAAATTAGAAAACTTTCATACTAACTTTGCACCCCCTTTTACCCCCTTAAGGGATGAATTTCAAAAAGGGATGTTGGAAATAATCATGATTAGGATCTTACAACCCAAATATAACATTTTATTGATATAACTTTGAAAATCAAAGAAATTTCATATTAACTTTGCACCCCCATTTTACCCCTTTAAAGGATGATTTTTGAAAAAATATTTTACACGTGTTTCATAACTTTTAATGAAAAACCTTCAAACCGAATTTCAATTGAATAACTTCAAAAACAGCAAAGTTACATACTAACCTTACAACCCCGTTTTACCCCCTTAGGGGGTGAATTTTCAAAATTCCTTTCTTAGTGCTCCCCTACGTTATAAAAGGAATCCCTGTGCAAAATTTCAAGTTTCTAACCCTTATAGTTTAGGCCCTGCGTGGATATGTCAGTCAGTCAGTCAGTCATTCAGTCAGTCAGCTTCTCCTTTTATATATATAGATAACTGACGTTAACTATATAACTTATATTATATTAACTTACTATTATATGATTTAATTAAATCCCGTACTTTTATTAAACAGCGATTGTCAAAGATTGGTTATTAGTCCTGTAGATTGAAGAAACTTGTAGATATTTACATTGCGTGAGTCGTGTCATTAAATCTGTTATTATCCTTATGTTTATTACCTAGTAGCTGATAGCGGACAACATCCAGCAATTACTTGAAGTGTATTAAAGATAGTTTATACAGTATGCGGCCACTCAGGAACATGGACGCGCCGCGCCCCCGCCGCGCCGCGCCGGTGCTCTTGTGAGCAGCTGACCTGTGACTTTACCCGTTAATATTATTATTTATTGGTTACACGATACCAGAAAGTTCAATTTCCACATCATCACTCCGTTTTTGTATGTTAGAAACCTAACTTGTGGCTCGAGTTGAGCTCGTGTATTATTCCGTGTTTCACGCAGGCATTCATAATATTTCGCGGCCGCGTGCAGCCGCCGCCGACGCGCGGCGAGTGCACACGACAGGACATAATATTTCGCGGCCGCGTGCAGCCGCCGCCGACGCGCGGCGAGTGCACACGACAGGACATAATATTTCGCGGCCGCGTGCAGCCGCCGCCGACGCGCGGCGAGTGCACACGACAGGACATAATATTTCGCGGCCGCGTGCAGCCGCCGCCGACGCGCGGCGAGTGCACACGACAGGACATAATATTTCGCGGCCGCGTGCAGCCGCCGCCGACGCGCGGCGAGTGCACACGACAGGACATAATATTTCGCGGCCGCGTGCAGCCGCCGCCGACGCGCGGCGAGTGCACACGACAGGACATAATATTTCGCGGCCGCGTGCAGCCGCCGCCGACGCGCGGCGAGTGCACACGACAGGACATAATATTTCGCGGCCGCGTGCAGCCGCCGCCGACGCGCGGCGAGTGCACACGACAGGACATAATATTTCGCGGCCGCGTGCAGCCGCCGCCGACGCGCGGCGAGTGCACACGACAGGACATAATATTTCGCGGCCGCGTGCAGCCGCCGCCGACGCGCGGCGAGTGCACACGACAGGACATAATATTTCGCGGCCGCGTGCAGCCGCCGCCGACGCGCGGCGAGTGCACACGACAGGACATAATATTTCGCGGCCGCGTGCAGCCGCCGCCGACGCGCGGCGAGTGCACACGACAGGACATAATATTTCGCGGCCGCGTGCAGCCGCCGCCGACGCGCGGCGAGTGCACACGACAGGACATACATTTTACTGATAAATGCTGCAAATTATATCCCACATGATCCTTAAGCATACTTGTGTCGTAATTTTTTTTTATTAGCATCTTTGTATTTCTGACATTAATTGCACTCTGGTGCGCCAGCCGAATTAATGCTAATGATTTATAAAGAATAAAGAATAAGAATAAAGAATGTTTATTGTGTCTACAAAATATAGTATCTTACAAAAATTGAGGCAGCCCCAGTAAGTTAAAGAATACTTGTGTTGGGGTTGCCTCGCCTCTTCCCTAAGTAACTAGTTACAAAGTCGCGAGACAAACAATAACAATAGGATAAAACTATTAAGAAAGAACATAAGGTAAGTACAATAATTTTATAATTTTAAGAACGTTGGCGTGTTTGGAGATGTCTGTGTGTGTGTGTGTGTGTGTGTGTGTTTGTGTGTGTGTGTGTGTGTGTGTGTGTGTGTGTTTTATTTATTTTTAGCTAACTCTAATCAGGATGTCTTCTGTTTCCTCGTATGTAAGCGTTTTCAGCCACTCAGTTATACTTTTTTTGTTTTTATGAAGGACTTTGGGATAAATATTTAACTTCTTGTTTATTTTGTTATAGATATAAGCAGATTGGGTCGCGTATTGTCGTCTTGCATAAGATGTACGCACCAATGGGGATGTGGCCACTATATCATTTCGCCTTTTATTTAGATGGTTTGGGTTAAAGGGTAATGTCTTGTGTAAGTAGAGAGCAGTATTTAGATAGTATAATTTTCGAATTGTAAGTAAGCTGCTGATTTTATATAAATCATCAGTAGGATATCTATATGGTTTGAAGTACATTATCTTTATAAGCGACCGTTGAGCTCTTTCCAGCTCGAGAAATTTGATTTTTGTAGCTCCGCCCCAGACCGGAATGCAATAGGTAATGACTGATTGCACCAGGGCGAGATATATATTATTTAGCAGTTTAGGAAACATAAGATGACGGAGAGTCTTAAAAATCCAGCTTAATTTTCTTATTCGTTTCATAATTATTTCTATGTGTGAATGCCAGGATAACCTTTGGTCTAACACTATGCCTAAATATTTTATAGAATGAACCTTTTGGATAATTTGACAGTTACAGTGGTCGTGGTTGGCGCACTCATGGATTCGGATCCCGAAGTCAGCTCCCGGCTGTGACCGTATGGTTGGTGTGAAACAAATATAGTTGGTCTTTAGAATGTTGAGAGTAAGGAGATTTGCTCTAAGCCATCCACTTATAGTGGCTAATCCATTTTCAGCAACCTGTTTGACGGTTTCCCAAGTATCTCCAAAGTAAACGACAGCTGTGTCGTCCGCATAGGAGAAAATCCTCCCGACGCTGCCCCGCAGGTTGCATAGGTCATTTATGTAAACCAGGAACAGCGTCGGGCCAAGGACGCTCCCCTGTGGGACGCCAAAGATGGTGTTTTCCTCATCGCTATATGCATCTCCGATTTTAACTTGTTGTTTTCTACCACTTAAGTAGCTGTCAAAAAGGGACAGAGCTGTACCTCTTATTCCTACTGCCTCGAGCTTCTGCACAAGGGTAGGGACAGAAACGGTGTCAAAAGCTTTTTTTAGGTCTAAGAATGTGACTAGGCATTTAAGACCTTTGTCTACCTTAGCAACTATCTCTGATGTCAATGCTGTAATAGCATCCTGAGTTGAAAGCCCTTTTCTGAACCCATATTGTGCGCTTGAAAGGATATTATTTTTATTTAAATAGTCAACAAGTCTCTTATTTAATATTTTTTCAATTATTTTTGATATAGACGATAACACTGATATGGGTCGGTAGTTATTGACATCGTTTCCGTCTCCCCCCTTGTGCACAGGCGTAACTATAGATCGCTTCAGGGCATCAGGAAAAACTCCTGTCCTAAAGCATATGTTTGTTAGCTGGCTTATTAAGGGGACTAAAAGGTCTCTAGCTAATTTAATAAACTTAATGGGTATACCGTCCCAACCAGGAGCACTCCCAGAGTCGAGGGCCATTAGTATGCCATCCACCTCAAACGGATCCGTCTCGAACAGGACAAATGATCTAGTCTGAGTTTGCGTTGTGTATGTATAACTATTTCCAAGTGAGTAGGGACCAGTATGTGTTGTTATGTCTTCCGCTAATGTTTTACCTATAGTAACAAAAAATTGATTTATACGATTTAACGAGTCTAGAGGATGAGATGAGATATGAAGCAGATGCAAGTTAGTAGATTTAGGTGCTTTAAACTGAGTAATGTTATTGATGTTTTGCCAGAGGGATTTAGGTTTTTTTATTGAGTTTGAGATTTGTTGCCTGAGATATTGTCTTTTAAGTTTTTTAATTAAATTAGAACAAAAAGTTCTGAAACGTTTGTAAGTTATTTTTATTATTACGTTGTGAGGATTATCTCTAACTTTAAGTTGCATTTTGTTCCTAAGTCGTATACATCTAAGAGCTCCTGGAGATATCCAGGGCTTTAGGGTACGCTTGGAGCTAGATACCACTAGAATTCTTGTGTTATCAGATAATGCTGTCTTGATCATGTTTATTAATCTATTAGCTATAATGTTAGGGTCGTCGCATGTGTTGAAAAATGATATGTCGGACTGAATGAGGCATGAATAGGCGTTAGCAAAGTTTGTTACAGTTTTAACTTTAGGATAGATATTCGTTTTTTGTGTTTGACTTATATTTAGTAGTACCATCGAATGGTCGGTTATAGATGTGTTGAGCACTCCCACAAAGGCTGAGTTGGTGGTCTTTTCAAGTTTTATCAGTACATGATCAAGGCAACTATTTTCCCTAGTGGGCAGACAATGGCCCGGGAGAAGACCATGGAAGGACAGCATGTTTAGAAACGATAGTCTGTTACACCGCTGTTGAGATGTTTCGGTTGATTTCTCGATTAAGTTTATATTTATATCACCAGTGATGATAATGTTTTTGTGTGACTTTATGGATTCAAGGTGTTGATTTAATGAGTTTGTGAAGTTATCAGTGTGGGCGATGGAGGGGGATCGGTATATCCCTATAATGGTGAAGTTAGGGATTATTATCTGAAGAGCTGAGGCATGTGTAAGTTTTATTTCAGTTACACGGGGGGTATACTTATTTTGAATGTACGCTACTACCCCATCATTTTGGTTTAATTTATTTAACGTAAAGATTGAGGTATAGTTGTTTAGTTGAGGCAAAGGCTTATTATAATTTAACCTACATTCAGTTAGAATTAATATGTCCACATCAATATTTATTTGAGATAATGTTATCTGAAGGTCGTCCAAGTTACTATAGATACTCCTTATGTTTTGTGTCAAAACTGTGAAATTGTTGTTTTGGTGTTGCAGGTATGAGGTAAAATTTTCGAGATTAAGAATGGCAGAGCTTGCGATTTCTTCATTATCCAAGTCTTGTAATGTATTTAAGTTGCTATCCATTTTTATAAAACTGAGTAAGAATGCGTTTCTTAAAGTCAATATACATGAATGTTAATACTAGTACGTGATCGTGAATAAATGGATGAGCTGGGCAGAGTTTGTATACTTGTGAGTTTTTTATAATAAGAATGAAGTTTGAATGAATAGCGCATTGCAAACATAAAATTAGTTACATACAATGTAATTAATGTATATTTTGATCAATATATATTGACTAGTTCATCTTGTTGCGACCCTCGCCACGCGGAAGTATTTCAAAACATTTTCACGTATCTTCGTCCTAAAATAATTAAAAATATAGCTTATAAAATAAGGTGTATAATATAATAAAATTAAAACAGTGGAGTGGTGCTTCATCTCGTTGTGTTTATAACATCGCTTAGGGCACTCGTGCTAACTGAGGACCTACTTAATGACGCTTTGTAATTACTTTATAACATTTGTAATACGTTGGAGTCGGCCTCGAAGATAACGTGATTTCTTCATTTCTGAAAACTATTTATTGTGAGTATGCTTAGCTTACCTATACAAGCAAATTTACTCTCAAAAAACCTCACGATACTATTGTAGATGTAATGAGAACTCTAGGTATATGTAAGTATGGGTTTATATTAGCGAAACAAAGTTTGTTAATATGTAGGTACTTAGGCACGGCAGTCCTACTGGTGGTGAGAGTGATAGATACATTGTTAGTTACGTATCTGCCGCACCTAGAGTTAATATACTGTTGAGTGCGAGTCGGCACATCCTGCAGGAGACAGTAGTGCACCAGCTGGCGCGATGGTTACAATTCGCTCGTCGGCGCCATCTACACCATCGCTTAATATTCCGACTGGTCGCTTCCGATGCCCCTCTGCGTCTCGTGAATAAGGGCGCGCGCACAATAACGGAGCCAGCAATTATCTGCGCCGAGTGTGCGCGGGGGAGAAGACATTGTTTTTAACAGTTGAAGAAAATGTAAATGTATGCAAATGGTTTGTGATCTGTTTGTAGCGAGACATCCCGCCCCGAGACTGCGCCGCGCCGCCGCGTGTGTGCCGCTACTTACCGCGACTAAGAATTTGGTAGTCAGTTTACAGATTCATATACGTTTTATGCTGTAGTAGATATATGTATATGTAAATGTAGCAGTATTTGTACCTACGCGTTTACCACGGTCCCATTTACGAAAACAAAGACAGGTTATATGTACTTTAAAGTGTCTGTGTAAATTGAAATAAGGTGTCTAATAATCATAAGTTAATGTTCTTTCGTCTTCTCCTTTTTCACGACTTAATGTGACATCAGTTCCCGTTCAGATATTGTTGCAGATCGCACGATGTGTGCTCGATGTTATACAAACGTATGGCCGACAGAACCGGGACCACTCCGCATGCATTATCGGCGATATTATCGTTAAAAGCTATGAACTTGAGCGAGTACACGCTCTTGATAAATGTCACGTCGCGAAATTCAGAGCCGGTTGACATCAAATTGTACATAATCGCGACCGCTCTCAAGTGCCCACACACGACACAAATAAAACAGAAAACCAAGTCTAGCAGCCGCATCTATACAGTGCAGTGTACATCTCACGCGATACTTGTGCTACTCCCGACGCAATTAATAAATACTTTGAAGTGTTGGTCTTCCTCGCAATACGTTTGTAATTGTGGCGTCCGCAGGTTTTCTGCACCTATTCCGTCCGTCGCTGCTCGATGGCAGGCGGGGGCGGCGTGCGGGGCGCGGGGGCGGATGATATTAAGATTCCACGCCGCCTGCCACAACCCCGCAACGCAATTTTTGCGAATACTTTATGCTAATGTTTACCGATACCGTATTAAGCCCCTTTCATAATGTGCGTGCAGCGAGAGACGTGAACGATAAATTTGAATTGAATTTCAGTCTGAAAACAATCTGTTTGGACAAATTGTGGAGTTGGCGGGGGCTGGTCGTTTGCATAAAATAACACGTGGCCGAGCGCCGCGCGCCGGCAGCAGGTCTGCGCGACCAGGAAAACAAACTAGAACATATTCAAGTGCGCGCCGAGTGTCCGACTACATTGACGTACGCTACCGACACGAGCGCGCCATCTTCAGTGTTGACACCACGAGCAACTCGGAATGCTGCCAATGTGACAGCTGCGGCTCAGTGTTTGCTTTTTAGTGAGACGTCGACGCCGCGAGGTGAGCCACTGTCAGTCACGAGTCTACACGTATACTGTACTCGATAAGACAGACGGCGAGACGCCTCGCGGCCTCCTCGCTCATGCGATCTTTATAAATACTTCTTTGTTATTATTTTTTAAGAAATTATATACCATAAACCCCACGTTTATAAACACCAAAGTTTTCCGGGTAAGTAGCCCCTACACGTTTTGACCCGCCAAACGCAGGGTAGAATCGCAAGAGAGCGTGCAGTTTTGATCTTCATTAAAATCTGAATAGTGAGTCTTTTTTATTTCTACCTACAATTTCGGATTTGACCATCTACGGCTTGAAGAGTTCTGCTGTACATATAGTACGAGTACCTGATTAACTTACGGCTAAGTACCCCGCAATCGCGAGCTAGGCGTGGTGAGCCTTTTGTATCTATTCATGCTATGAGCAAACAATCAGTGTAATGAAAAAACTCCGCGAAACAGATTTATGTGCGGCGCAAAGTTTCGCTCCAAAGTCAGCTCACCGACGTCTCAGAGAGCTTCTCGTAACATGTTCATTGTATGATATTGTTCAGTGCGCTGTGCCGCGCCGCGAGCTCGTACTCTGGCCGAGCGGTTTTAATCTTATTGGAACAGGATAGTTGTTGTTAATACAAGTATTTATAGTAAGTATGTATAATTAGTAGAGCGAGCAGACAACTGCTGTGAGAATAGCGAGGTGAGGGCCGCGGCGTGCCACTTATATGAAGACATTCCCGCCGCCCCGCGCCACGTGCAAGTTTGTGTTACAATTTTTCAAATTTCCCGAAGGTGCTTCATACCATCTATCTGATCGGTGCGAGTTATTAAAATATGTACTCTATTGTTCAGATATAAGATCGTTACTTGTCTGCAGTGTTCGTGGTGAGGGTGCGAGCTGTTAGCAGAGCAAACAAACCGTGAGGGCGCGCTTCGCTAATAGACAACGCTGCGGTTATAGCAAAAGTTAGCGATCGCACACCAGCGCGACACGCCGCGCGCCGCGGCCGCGCTTACTTTTCACACAATAATCTCACCATCTCATGTACTGTCCCACTTTGAACAGTGAGCCGCCTTGAGGTAGAACTCGCCTAGGCTATCACATGGTGAATTAGTGCATGACTTCAAATTCTAATTAAGTATGTATAGGTACTTAACTTCAAAAAACGACGAACGTTAAAAAACACAACAAAAGTTAGTTAGTAATCACATTGTTTTTCTTGAGTTTTTAATAAATAGCAACTTTAACCGATAATTTGAGTGTTAATAATAAAATCTAACTTCAAAAACGAAAAAGCAAGAAATAACTTCATACAAGTTTACCCTTTTTTTTTAATGGTATGATGTCGGTGCCGGTGCCGGTGCCTGGTTTGAAACCAGCCTCAATGTCACGCGCGGTGGGTGTAAAAATACTATTACATTTGGCTCGGCAGTTTGCACCGACTTCAATACCTATAAACCTAAAAAAAGATAAACTTGCACGAAGTAATTTTTTGCTTTATAGTTTTTGAAGTCGGATTTTTTAAACGCAGATTTTCATATTATTTTTTACTTTTTAGTGTCTGTAATAGTTTGAACAATTAACGCGTAAACAATTTTATAGTTTCCCTCGATTTGCCAAGGATTTTTTTATCTACTCTTCAGATCCTCACCATTTTCTAAAGAGATCGCTCTTAAGATACTTCCTTTAAACAAAAAAAAAAGAATCTTCAAAATCAGCCCAGCCGACTATAAGTAATCGGTGAACAATATAAAAAAAAATTGCCACATCCGAATAGAGAACCTCCTCCTTTTTGAAGCCGGTTAAAAATAAATGTAAGTTAAGTTTCGAACTTGTAACACACAAGCTGGCTGTTTAACCTCTACACAACGTAATGACCACAGGGTATCGACCTTCTTCCCTTTTTAAGAACTGGCCAGCGGCGTTTATTGTGGAGCCGAACGCATTTATTTAAAAAAATACAAATTACCGTAACACGAAACATTAACGCCGCCGCAGCAAAAGTGGCACTGATATTAATTTATATAATCACTTAATGGTACAGAGAGCGCGGCGCGGCGCGGGCGGGGGCGGGGGCGGCGCGGCGCTATGCACATGGCTTGGGGCTTGCTTTACTAGTGTTCTCTATCTGTCCAATCGACAATCCCGAAAAATAAACGAATCAATAATATCATCATCATCATATCAGCTGGAGGACGTCCACTGCTGGACATAAGCCTCCCTCAAAGATTTCCACAACGACCGGTCTTGGGCCACCTGCATCAATCAATAATATAATGTAATGTAATTATATGTGTGTATTATTATTATAATTATGTAATTCTACATATATACATAGAATACAATATTAGGTAGAGTTAGAATATTATTAGTTTAGATAAAATATATAGTTTTCTGCGGTAACGCGAGCGACGACGGGACAAGCAAGTGTTTTCTGTGAGCGACGCCCGCGCGCCGCCGCCGCGCCGCGCCGCCCGCTACCAGGAAACCATAACTCGCGCGCCGCCACTCGCGACAGACATACAACTAACGTTAACACCTTATTGAAACTGAACGCCTCGAGTTTATGCGCTTTCAGTAGTCGTAGATTTACGACCACAAAACATGCCATTCATTATATTAATATACACATAACAACATCGTACCATTCTGTTATGTATGTAGTGGGTCATATTTATTTAAGTTCTTGACACTGATATGTCGT
Organism: Craniophora ligustri; assembly: GCA_905163465.1. NCBI lineage: Eukaryota > Metazoa > Arthropoda > Insecta > Lepidoptera > Noctuidae > Craniophora > Craniophora ligustri. The sequence continues at coordinate 15,373,095 of LR990965.1, forward strand.
TTAACCTTACGCAATAGTGTACTAATAACCAGTCGGTACAGAAAAAAGGTAAAACTTATTGTACGTTAAACTAATCCTGCGAGTGAAATAAATTTTAACCGGGATGTTACTGAATAAAGTTATATCCGCTGAAACTTACATTAAGTTAAGATTTTAATAGGTATACTATGAGCTTTATTCAGATATAAAGTTGTATTGGAAGCTTAAACTGTTCTAGTCTAGTTTACAAAAGTCCCTGCCGCCGCTGCCGCGCCGCGCCGCCGCTGGTCGGACACTACAACTCCGTTCACTGGATCGCCGCTCACTTGTTGCTACTCTACTTACGTCTCATTATCGCGTCTCCTCCTTTACTGGGTCACTCTGTTCGAGGATAGGCTGTGGTAAACACTAACATGCAGGCTAACTCCGCAGATGTAAATGTAACACAGTGTCGTCAGCTATCTTCGTTCACACTAATACCAACGTTATTTGTACAACTGATAACAAATAAATGATTTCTGAATAAAGACTAAGAGTTCGTCTCCTGGTACTGGCAGGGGATTGGCTCGACATATCGCGATCATATCGTGTAAACTTGTATACCGCTATGAGGGTTAAGATATATAAAGATGATATAAAGCAAGCAAGCAGATGTTTATATTGATATGTTAATGACTACATATTTCAAGTAAATTCTGTACAGCTGAGTTACTTGCAGTGAGCTGCTATGCACGTTCAAGTTACAATTAAGTTTATCGTAGAAGCTAGAAGATTTTTGATTTAGAAAATAGTGAAACAATCTCTAGTTTAAGTCCAGTTGAAATATCCAATCGCTAAAGTTAAAATTCAATCCACTCACGTACTGAAGTAGTTGTCTCACGTACATACCGGCCGGAGTCACTTGAGCTACACGCCTGCGTCTCAGTTCCCGCGATAACAACCTCCCCACGGCTCAGAGTTTCCTTTATTAAACTTCGTTTTTGTTATAACCAAACAAGTAACAAGTATGGCGACCTGCCCAGCTGTGGGCGTGGGCAAACGGTGGCAATCGACAGCGTCACGGGATTATTGTGTTGACGTCACCTCTTGGGCTACGGAACAGTGTTACGGTTACGGTGGCGGGGTGACAGTGCGCGGCGCAAGATAGAGTAATCAAATCAAATCTAATAGCAAAAATCTCACACAGACCTAAAACACGAACAATGTCAATAATTCCCTAAATCACAGAAAAAAAAGAAATAGGTAAATGTCGGTGCCGGCAGTGTTGCTATATTTAACGTGTGAAGTATTGTAATGCTATATGTGTACCTATTGTTCTTGCTATTAATATTATAAATGGTTAAAATTATTGTTACATTTTTTATTTTCAAATAAGACGCGCAAGTGTAGAATGCGCGGCCGGGAGCGGCCCCGCGCTAATGAGCTGCCTTGTATGCAACCCGCCACTCTAGCGGCCCGCACATTTTGCTGGTATGCTACTACCTTCCGCCACTTAATAACGGACATCAGAAGTTGCACCGAAACCCAGTCATGTCAATATAAATAAGCACCGTCGGATATTGCTGAAGTTCACATAGTATTGTGATGAAGCTCACGGTAACGATTCGAGTACGTTGGCAAGTGGAGCTTTTGTTTCTACGTAGTTACCGTGAAAGTACATTGTGTGTGGTTTCACCCTCCGGTGCCGTCCACCGGCGCGCGACCGGCCAAATACAAATTTATTAGCACACTTCGAAATTCTAGCAACGTCACGACAGATCACCACCACGCTCAGCCAGCAGCCACTGACTAACAAACCGCATGACAAGTAGTGCATGTCATGTATTGATTCAACTTTAGCAAACCATTTCTGGTAGTAACTTGAAAAATTGCTATGTTATAATTAAACGATCTAACCCTACATGTGTACATGTGTAGTATGTATGTACACACGTAGGTATGTTGTTCCAGATTATACAAAGCAGAATAATAATAATAATTATTAAAACACTGAAAGAACGATTAAATATAAGATTGGTTAAATTTGTTCATTCTTAATTTAGCATCGGTTTGCAGTCAGCTGTAATAACATTGAGCCGCGTGTTTTCTTAGGTAACGTTAACATTTATGACATACTATATAAATATGTTAATGCCGTACAAACACACGGGGCGGCCACCCGCGCGCTCGCGCCGCATTCGGCGGAGCGGCTCTCCGCCAGCAGCCAGCTCCGGGCGGCACATGGGGAAGCTGCACGCCACAGCACAGTCTCCCCTACCCGGTGACCTCCGTGTACGCCGCACAGCGAGCACTCTTGCTTCTTTCGATAACGTTCCAGTAGATAGTGTCCTAACGCAAATCACAACTAATGATTGATCAATCAACATAATTATATTTAGATTTGAATGCCGTGAGTACTTTAGTTGACTGCAAGTAGTGTGTAGGTATAACTACGACCTCTAGTGCTCGTATCGCGGTGTTATAAGTATGTTGGCTCGAAATGTTTCAGTACCTATATAATAGTGTGTGCAACTATGCCCTACAGTAACTTTATAACAACCACACAACTTTATATTTTCAAAGTGCTAAATATGAATTAATTGTTTTTATTTGTTACAGGTAGGCGCTAATGCCCACAACAACACGCTCTTAGTCAAGAGCCTGCGAGATCCGGTAAGCGAACTAAATGTACTAAGCAACAGACCAAGTGGTGTGTTCCACGTATACATTATTTTGTTAGTGCGCAGTAACCTACGACTGTGTCGTTTTGGTACACTTTGTTACGGCTAGGATGTAAGGCCTTATGTCTTGCCTTAACGTCCCATACTAAGTACATAAAGTAAAAACAATATACATATAATATGTTTGTACTGCCTCTATTCGCACACCAGCACCACAATGTACATACACACGTACGCATATGTGTGCGACAAAAATCGTAAGCTACGTACGATATGATGTTCCATTGTATCCACAATATTCAAAAAGCGAAATTATCATTATCAATCATTGTATTCAATATTACTAACATAAATTACAAGGGTGTTTTTGAGTTTTGTTTCTCATTAAATTTAAAACAAAATGTGATCTCCGTTCATTGTTGTACGTCATAGTAAATACGATTTAACTGCAAAGGGCTTGCATATATTCGTTTACATTTAAAATCTGGCATCTGTGTGGACATTAGTCAGTTAAAACCTTCACGCAGACGAAGTCGCGGGCACAGCAGCTAGTATACTATATATAAATATATTCTGTTTGAAATAATACTTTACTGAAAATAAGAGGTTTAGTAAACAACACGCAAACTTGGAAGTGGCTTACTGTCCTAGTTTTACTTTGTCTGACGGTTAATTTGTCGGACACCCGCGAGTGCGACTTATGACTGATGTGGCAGATTAACTTGACGGATGGAGAGGGTCGCCGGGGGGCGGGGTGGTGCCCGTACGCGGGGTGGGGGGGGGGGTAGGGCGAGTGAAGCTATCATAAAGCATAAACTAATGCATACAACGAGCGATACGGTCCTTTACGGCACACTTTTTGTATTGATTGATTTAAGCAAGCATAATTCTCATCAAAATATTTCTTGCTTGATTTATTACACTTATGCGAATATTCGATATTGAAAAACACACAGCCACGTCCATGAATGTTGTGAAGGGTCCGAAATGTCGAGTTAAAATACTATCAATATGCCGCGATAAAATCCGTAAAAAGTATTCCACCAAAAGCAAAACATTTTCACGTAAAATGACGTCAAGACTCGCGCTGTCAAACAGTTATCAGATCTCATGTAGAGCCAAGCTTCTGACTCTACGCGTCCGAACCCTACAAGGTCTAACTTCACAAACTCTACACCTCAATCAAAATACATATGTGAAACTGCGGAAGTTCTTTTCGGTAGGCAAAAACAATTCATCAAATATTAATAACCGGAGATAATAATGATATAATTAGACATGAGAACTGGTTGAGTTAGTAAGATAGTTACACTTTAATGTGAAGCGGCGCGGCACACGTGTCTATGTTTTTATCCGGTGACGGAGACGAGGTATTCCTCGTCCGATGACAGTGGCCCGGCCACTGGCCGCCCGGCCGGTAGGGCCCGTTTGCCAATAATTGTTGGATGCAAACGAAAATTCCGTCCCAACGTTCCAAGGAGACAAACTTAATTACCAAATGCCACTGTGCTGCAAATTACATTCGAATAACATGCTTGACTTTAAATCCAATACTTGGAACGAACAAAACGCAAAGCTATTTTTAATTGGAAACACTTGGCACTTCGGTTTTTTGTTCGCGCCGGTCGGACGTTATTAAAATGAAGTTAATCGTTAAGTTATTGCCGGAAGCGGCTGATTTAGTGTCATTGCGTAAGTTGGCGACGTTCGCCTGTATGTCATCTCTCCCTCCAGCTCGACTCGGAGGAGTCGGAGAGCGCACTCTGCCCTAATTATATGCTCTTTGATTAAAAATCGAACTTTTGCACTTACATTTACTTCCAGATTTTTGTCTCATTAGTTTACAATAAAGAATACTCTATCTCTCTATATTATTTATTTATTTATTTATTTACTCCATATAAAGTGCTTACAATTAAACATTGCCCCACAAAACTGTGTTATCAGTTTGACTGCGGGATCGTGAGTCTCCGTACTATTTATACTCAATACATACATAGTTAGGTATATAGTTAGTTATTATATATAGATGTGATTGTAATCTTATACTATTTGAGTTAAGTTTATACATGCATAATTACATTCTTGTCAAGGAAATATTTTCTCAATTTACACTTAAATACATGTTTATCACCTTCATGTCTTATGACCTCCGGCAGGGTATTTAATAGATAAGGCAAGCGTTTTTTCAATGTTCTGTCACCATAGTAGTTATTTATTCTAGGTACTGTGTATTGGCCGGTGGCCATTGAGCGAGTGTTATATTTATTGTCTACATATGTCAAGTTAATGTCCCGATTGCCATGGTTATTAACAGCCAGTAGGTACTTATGTTTCACACTGATTGGAAGTATGTTACAAATTTTAAATAATTTTGTGTAGTCATTTTTACATTTTTCCCTTACTTTTTTGTTAACAAGAAGTTTTAAGAATCTAACTTGAATGGCTTCTAATTTACTCATGTACGTTTTAAATGTAAGGCCATAGCAATCAAGACCATAAATGAGGATAGATTCAACTAGTGACATGTATAAACATCTTAGTATACCCAGGGGAACTTTAAAACTTAAATGATAGAATTTGCCCAAAAGTATTCTAAGTTTACCACAAATATAATCAATATGATGGGACCAGGAAAAGTTTTCGTCTATTTTCATACCAAGGTAGGTTATACAGTTAACTCTTTCTATGGGTTTACACTTACAGTTTAATGGGTTATTACTATGAAAACACGAGTAGTCATGTGTATAAAGTAGTGGTTGCGAAACAGGTAGTAAATAAGGAGAATGAATTATCAGCAACTTAGTTTTAGCAGAGTTAAGGACAATACCGTTGTCGTGTGACCACTTAACAACAGCGTCTATATCTTGTTGTACAAGCCTACACGTGTCTAACATGTCCGTGCCGGCGCGCAGTGCACACAGGTCATCCGCGAACATATGCGCTGAGCAGTGCTGCAGCACATTGCACAGGCTGTTTACGTGCATAAGGTAGCATACAGGGCCGCACCCGGAGCCCTGCGGCACCCCGCACCGCACTTCTTTCCTGTCACTCAGAGTATCACCAACCTTAACACGGTAAGAGCGCGATGTGAGATAATCACGGAACCATTGGTTCAGTGGTTCTCCCACACCGCACTCCCACATTGCGTTAAGTAGGGTATCTGTTTCTAAAGTGTCAAAGGCTTTTTTATAATCAAAAAATACCGCAACCACAAATTGTTTCTTATCTAAATAATTGTTAATTTCGTCTGTAAATTTTGACAATAATGTATTTGTACTTCTTCCCGATAAAAAACCATGTTGACAGTTGTCTATTATTTTATGCTTCTGCAGATACGTACTTAATTGGTTTACAATACATTTTTCAATTATTTTATCGACACTTGACAATATAGCGATTCGTCTATAATTTGATACATTTTTCCGGTCCCCTTTTTTATGAATTGGACGAATTACTGACTCCTTTAAGTTAATAGGAAATTTTTGATTTTTAACAGATATATTAACAAGTTTAGCTAATACTGGACTTACTTTATCAGTTAAATACTTTAGGTCTGACATGCGAATGAGATCGCAGCCTGGTGATTTATTTGCGTCCATATTTTTTATTATATTTTTCACATATTCACATTTTATTGGCTGCCATCTCATTGACACGTCAGGTTTGTTGACATACAGTGTTCTATCTAATAATTTTTCATCACATACATGTTTTATGGCCAAAATTTCATTTAAGAAGACATCAGCAAATTTGTTACATATATTTTTAATACTGTCTTGCCTATCCATATTTAATAGTATTAAGGTATCTAATGACTGCTTAGTAGTTCCCAACATATTGTTAATTTTCTCCCACAGCTTCTTCATATTTTTATTACATTTAAATATACTTTCCTTATCATGTTTATTTTTACTTTTATTTATAGCTTTTTGACATTTATTTCTATATTTAGTATAAATAAGACGCTTTAACATATTTTTTGGTTCACTCTTCCATACTTCAAATAATCTATCTCTTTCTTTAATCATATTTTTTAAGCAACTATTTACCCATATGTTATTATTTCTATTACTAATATTATTTACTCTTATTTTTGTATAACAATCTATATAAATAGAATTGAACAACTGACTTAATGCATTATACAATTCAATTGGACAGTCTAAAGACATCATACTGTCCAAATTTATAGACGAAAGTTTTTCACGAATCATTTTATTGTTCAATACACGTTTAGTGTTTACAACGGGTTGCGGGTGAGGTGCACACGCCGTGCGATACTTGCCGAGGCTGGTATATGCCCGCGTAGTTCGTTTCCATTGCACCACCGCTGACACTAAATAATGGTCAGAAATTTTATGTTTTATAATAGCTGAGTCAATAATGCCGTCACTTGTTCTAACATATATGTGATCCAAACAAGATTTAACAACACTTCCCATCAAAATTTCTTCCCTTGTTACATCTTAATACATTGTACAAATCCGTGCTCAGATAATAAATTTTTATACAATATTACATGCTTATCATTCCGATTTAACAGATTAATATTCATATCACCACACAATATAACTTTAGAGTTTACTGGAAAACTTTCTAATAAAATACAAAACTCTGTTAGGAACTGATTTATTTTGTCCTGTTTACTAATTCTGGGTGGTCTATATATTGCAACTAAATAAACTAACTCTCTATTATAATTTAAAGCAATGGAAACACACTCCGCCGATTGCATTCCAGTGACAGCCGTTGTTTCGCACACATACGCACACATCTCCGCACGCGTATACACCAATACTCCACCACCGCTTCGACCCGTCCTTATATAAGTGTTCAAATTATACCCACTAATTTGAAATAATGATAGTAATGTATAATTTATGTTCGACTCTGTTATGACTATGACATCCAGGTGTTTCAAACTATTGTTTATGACAACTAATAATTCGTCGAAGTGTTTTTTTAACGAACGAATGTTTATATGTAATATAGATAGTCCGTTTTTGTTAACAAATGAACTCAACCAGCAATCAATATCGTCAATGTACTTGTAATTTACAGTGTTTTCAGAGATAAAATCGATACTGTTGAAATCAGCGAATTTTATGGTAATATATAAACAAATAACTATAGATATCTACGTTACATTATTTTGAACGTAATAATTCCTTAAGATCGCTTTCATTCCTAATCCATGCTGCCTGCTCACCCTCGGTTTTTTTCACTAGCACTTTGCCATTCGCTACCCACACGAAGTCATATAAACCATGTAATTCCTTTTTAGTATTCCAAAGCAAGACTTTAGTTATCTTAGATAGGTCTTCATTTATATAGATTTTGTTGGTCATCTTTCCACCTGTAATTACATCACTATTCATGACTGTACGACGTTTAGACAACCAGCTATTACGCGCTTCCATTCCGGTTGATTTGAACCCTATTATGATGGATGGTGGCTTTGTGCCCTGCTTCGGCGGACGACTACGCTTGACCCATTCAATATCATCACTGCTAACACCCATTATGTCTCCAATTTGAGTCACTAAGTCCTTGACCTTTTCATCTGGTAATTGCTCGACACCAACAATTTCTAGGTTATGTTTACGTGTTGATTGCTCGAGTTCGCGTACTTTTTGTTCTAAAGCGAGGTTGTTTTTTTCAAAATATACACACTTATTACTTATATTCATCACTGACTTCTCAAGCTTCATTATTTTATCTTTGGCTTGCTGCTGATCAGATAACAATGAATCATACTTTTCAGATAAAACGCTTATACTTTGTTGTATAGTATCTAAGTGTTTTTTCAGGCCGGGTATTGCACTGACCTTTCTTTGTATATCCTTCAAAATTTTTTCAAATCCCTGTACCTCCTCTTCTTGCTCCTCATTATCCGTACCCTCCTCCTCACAGTTGTTACAAAAAATCCTATTTATCCCTGCTTTCATATCCGCTGCAAGTCCTCTCACACAACTCCTATGGAAAGTTCCTTGGCATGGTCCTTGACACATGAAGTGTGAACCCTTTTTAGAAAGTATTTTTTTGCACTTTTGACATTCCATGACGTATTAACAACAATGAACTTTCGATCAACGGTAACGTACGTGCGCATCGGTTGACGTTGCGCGCGAAACTCTCAATATGTTATCATATTGAGAGTTTCGCGCGCATATATATGATATGTTTCGGTGCTTAATGAGTAACCGCTCGCATGCTAACTACTTGTATACATGTATACGCACTGAGCGCGTACATCCTCTAGTGTCCGTACTATCTCCAAGACACACGCGACATACTTCGATTGGAGGACTACCATTCCTAGAAACAATTGCCTAGATGCTGGTCAGCTTCGGGTTCAGCCAAACCAGACCGCTGGCTAGCTCGCTGAATTGTATACCAAAAATGTTAGATTTATTGAAATTACATTTAATATAATAAACGATATTTTATGCAATCAACACCTGTCCCAAATTAGCATCGCAAATGTATTACAAACATTATGGATGCGTTCGTTTGGCAATAGGTAGGTATTTAATTAAAATACTAATTGTATTATAGAAGGTAACCATGTTGTGCGAGGCGGGGCGCGGGGGCGCGGGGGCGCGGGGGCGCGGGGGCGCGGGGGCGCGGGGGCGCGGGGGCGCGGGGGCGCCAGGTCGCCTCCTCGGCCAGCTCTGCTGTGCCGGAGGTACTCATTTACTTTACATTTACTTCTATAGCTTTTGCTATTCGTTGCTGCTGTACATGGTTAGTGAAAGGCTGTAAAACTTCAGTCGCAAATGTATATAGCTAATATTAATCTGGCAAAGGGAGATTTTCAAAAGAATAGTATGGACTTGTATTATTTTCTCAGTAAAAGCTGCGAATAGAGTGCGGCGGTCTGTCTCTCGAGAGGCAATCGCGACGCGGCGCTTTATTCGCATTGTCAACGAGTTTATACGATCTGGAGTAAATGAACAATAACGCGACAGTTTACAAAATCTTAAATCTCGCCACCGTAGGTATATGTATTTGCATTTAAATTCATGTTACAACATGCCTGTTATCTTATGTAGTCAAAGTCTCAAATCAACACATTTTAAGGGTTGTCTTCTAAAATGACCATGTAGATGTGACCAGTATTTTTAGCGAGCAGTAAACTCGAGCCCGTGCGAACAGAGACGTTTTGACGAAGTGTTCTCGAGAAGACACGAGCCCTCCACGGCGAGCCGGCGACACGAGCGCGCGACGCGGCCGACACGACACTCCGCTCATACTCTAACTCTTTATACTGACGGAGGTTCCTCTGGCTCTCGACCTCTACTCCTTGAGATATTGTTTTATATCTCACTCAGTTACGTTACATTTATTCGATCCGGAGTCACATGCAACTAAGTAGGAAGTTAACGCAAGCTACTCGTAAGCAGTTTATTTAATTATAATATATTAAACAGTAGTGGGGATGGAATGGGGAAAGGATTCGGTAGTAATTAATATTGTAATTAATATCAATTGCACTTATGTCGGAGTTATTTCAGTATCGCTGCGCGCTTCACTAACAGTTTTGCAACAAACAACAGTTTAGCGATAGTAATAGCTGAACTTGTGTTTAATGACGCTTTGATGTAGTTCCCTTTTGTAGAGAGATATGATCACATCGTCATCATTTTAAATGACAAGTCAAAAACTTCGAGGACAGAGGACCTTCACGGGAGTTCTATAGTCAATTCAATATGGACATTCAATATTACGTTCAGAAGTTCTGTGGAGGTCGTTGAGCATTACTAAGCTGTTTAGCGCGCTCAGCGAAGGTGAGTGAGGTACTCGCCGTTTTTGTTGATGCCAAGCCCTTCCCAGTCCAAAACCTTAAAGACATCCTTGAGTGCAGCGGTGCACAGTTTTAGAGGTATAACATTCTCTGTCTCACTGCACGCTGCGAGAGGATAGGTTGATGAGGATGAGGTCTGATCCTGTAATCGGACTGACACAGAGGCATTTTTCTACAAACTTTCAACGCTTCGACGTACCTACAGTCAATCCAGCACCGCTGCAAGGACTGCACTCAACGATTATAGATATTAACCAATATCGAAGCCACCAATATTAACGCTATCTATACCAACGCCATTTATACCGACGCCACTAATACTGACCCCACCAATACGAGCGCAACCAATACCGTCGCCATCAATACCGACACCACCAATACCAACGTTATCTATACCGACGCAACCAACACCGACGCCATCAATACCGACGCAAATAATACCGACGCAACGATTACCGACGTCATCAATACCGACGTAACCAAAATCGATGCCATCAATACCGACGGCAACAACACCGACGCTATCTATACCGACGCCACCAATACCGACGCAATCAAAACCGACGCCGCCAATACCGACACCATCTATACCGACGCCAACAATACCTATGCCACAAATACCGACGCCACCAATACCAACGCCATGTATACCGAGTACCGACGCCACAAATTACGACGCCAACAATACCGACGCTAACAATGCCGACGCCATCAATACCAACGCCATGTACGTCGCGGGCAAAAGCTAGTATTTTATATTATATTTTTATTTATACATGAGAGATAACAATTTAACATAATGAAAAAAATTCAACATCAAAGCTTCCGAGAAAACCCCATAGAGACAGGGAGCGGGCTTTGAGAAAAACTCTAGTAAACTGAAGTTCAAGAACTAGTACCGGAAAAGAAAAAGAGGAGCACTATCCACAAAAATAAGAAAAGCTTATAGAGAGAGGGCTATATGAGGATTGGGCGGAAAGAAAAAAAAGTAGGACTTTCTACAAAAAGAAATGAGATGCCATCAAAAGCATACCTGTAAAATACCCAAGTCGCGCAACTCTTCTACCATAAAAAGTTGTGAGATCCATGTAATACCAAGTCAATTGTAGAATTTATTCGATCCCTTCTTTTATATTTAAATTGACTTGGGCATCGCATGAACTGCGTTACTTATTTGAGAGGCCGAGAGTTGATAAACAAAAGCCCGGGAGTCGACGCTACATTGACTGCCAGCGAAATGCTGCTGCGAAATATAATAAACCTAGGAGCACAATCAAAACAAAGTTAAAAAACATAATCGTCTAGAAAACACGGACATCCTACTGTTTTTACAATTCTGCAATTTATCCTGGCCAAATCAGTTCACTCAGTAAGGAAAATGCCATGGTTAACTGCCTCAAAAAGGTAAAACTAGTTGATTTATTGTAATAATGAAAAGTGAAGACTGATTGTTATATGATTATATTGACTTTGTAATTTTTGATTAAAAAACGTTATAAGGAAAGCAAATAAAAGCATCTTTTTCTTGAACATTGGTTTTTAATTCTTATTTTGTCATTAAATGCAATCTTCAATGGCCTAATACATCAAAAAGTAATATTTAAAGCAAATAAATCTTGTGGGCTAAAGAAACCCCCTCTTTAGTTCAACTTTGGCCCAAAATAAAAAATAATATTTAGTCATATATTTTGATGGTTTTTCTTGGACACACATTTAAATTAATCTCTGTCATGAATTATGTTCCATCAGAAACGTAATCTGTCAATTGAATAGAAAGCAATGAGACGAAATGTTACAAAATCAAACATTTGGGCCCAAGTAAACCCAGTTTACGGTACCTTCTTTTGCTATGAGCCATTAGAAATGGTTACCAAGACTTAGCGCCGCCGCAGCGCCGACAGCAGCGGCTCACAGCGGCGCGCGGCGCGCTGCAGGAATGTTCGATATTTAATTAAAGAACCGTTTCGATGTGATTTTTTCGATCGCTACAGACTCCTCCCCCTTCCGACCCGCTCTCCCCCCATTTCGCTTGCCCTTTGCGCTCCACAGTCCTACTACAAAGTTCCATAATGTCGATGACCAGGATATCATCGATAAATTAAACTTAGTAAACAGATCTCTAGCCTAAACTTAATTTGATCCAATAAAAAACCAACTTCAAAAACTAAAAAGCAAAAAATAACTTCATACAGTTTGACCTCTTTTTTAGTTTTAAAGGTATGAAGTCGGTGCCAAGCCAAACGTAATAGTAAGTACACTCACCGCGAGTGACCTTGAGCGAGGTTGTTAAAACCACCACATCATCGGCACCGACTTCAGACCTTTTATTAGTTAGTTATTTTTTGCTTTTTAGTTTTTGAAGTTGGTTTTTCTTTTTTTTTAAAGTTAATTTATTTTTTTCTTTTTAGTGTTGTATATATTAAACTTTTCATATCAGGTCAATCTAACAGCCTGAAAGAATACAACTATCGATCCATATATACTTATAATTATGAAAGATTTTTCCTTCAACTCCTAACCGTTGAGGAGTTGTACATTCCATCATCAGATCATTACATGAGATGGTGATTTTCAAATGATGCAAATACTTGAACAGCTTTGGAGAATACATGTAAATGTAATAAATGCCTATAACTGAAAGAATTTTCTTTTAACTCTTAACTGTTGAGGAGTTCTACCTTCCACCATCAGCTCATCAACATCAAATGATGATTATCAGACGCAAATACTGGAACAATTTCAGTAAATATATTCAAAACGTGATAATTGCCTATAAAATTTGAGGGTTGCCCTCGATTTTCCTGGGATCCCGTCATCAGATCATGATGTGGTCACAATGGGACCAACTGTGAAGTCTACCCTTTTAAACAAAAAAAGAATTTTGCAAATCGGTCCAGGCGTTTTTAAGTAATTCGTGAACATACATAAAAAAAAAAAAAAAAAGATTCCGACGAATTGAGAACCTTAAAAAATTAAAACTTAAAACAGTTAAAAATTAAAACAGTTGCCATAGCAACTGCCATATACTCAAAAAGAAGTAGCAGTGTATTTAATTGCTACTTATAACAGTGGTACGTTTGAGCGTTTGGCCATAAGTATTGATCAAATTATTGACATTTATGTATAACTAGCTTCCGCCCTCGGCTTCGCCCACGTGGTATAAAAAGTAGCCTATATACTTGTCCAAGGTTCCGTCTTTATCAATACCAAAATTTATCAATATCAGTTCAGTCGTTGACGCGTTATGCCGTAACCAAGGGAAATAGGGATTCATATATATATATCAAGGAAGTACTCAGAAGAGATTTGTACCATACTTTATATTAGATAATTTTGGGAGTTCACCAAACATAATAATATTTTTACAGAAACTGTTCTTCTCAAAGAAAACATAAAAAAATTGTAGCTTTTACTTAAGTAATTACTTTAAAAGTATACTTGGAATTTGAAACAGATTATTTATTTGAAATAATTATCGAGACGCAATGAGACGCGACTCGCGAGCCGTTACCACTGCCGCCAGCGTAGCATCAGAAACACCACTCGTAGCATGTGCTACGCCAACCCACTCGAAACGACTACGCTCGTAGTCTCGTGTAGGTGAACGACCCGCTACGGTGCAGCCGCAACGGCCGCCAACAAATGCTACGAATTCGTAGCCATGCGCTACGACTTGGTCATTCTTATTATCATTATTTGTAATCCAGTCAGTATAATTTAAATATCGTTTTAGGAACTTACATTTGCGAGCGAATTCACGTTGGCCGCAGCGTGTTGTCAATCCGCTACCCATCACGGCTCGGCTCTGAGTCTTCTAATGATTCAAACCGTTTACTGACGTAATTGAATGTGAAATGAATTCAATGAGACTGTGGAGGCTGGTGAAGGGGCGCAGATCAAAGGCGGCGCCGCAAGCCCCCGAGTGTCGAGCGCCAAACTCTGAGCTCGATGCTGATCCCACCTACTTTTCATGATGTTTTTTGACGTACGAGCCCGAGGCCCCGTGGTGCTCCCCGCGCCCCACGCCCCTCCCCAGTGCCTTTACTGCACCGCGTACAACCAGTAAAACATTTAACAGTAAAAATATTCGCTTTTTTGGACTATTGGAAACATTAGGCAAATATTAGATGTTATTTTTAATTTATGTCTATCACTATTAAAGGATAGGATGTTAGTGTTGAGCGCGTTTGTGTTTATCTGCATGCTAGTATAGTGCTAAAATATACGTTATAAGTATACGGTATAAAAAACTATGATAAACCACTAATATCTTTCGTCAGTCAACTGTGCGACGTAATACGTGTATTATGATAAAAATCAACACCCAGTAGCGCCATCTAGCGGGAGACATACGAACTGACAACTGGTCGAGAACAGTGCAAGTAGTCTATCATATATCATGTATCAGATGAATGCTGATACATGTGGATATGATAGTAAGATGAAATATGCAGCTACAGATTGTACACGGAGCAAGAGGAGAGCATATTCTTTTCTGAAAGGCCGGCAACGCATTTGCACGTCCCCTGGTGTTGCAGATGTCCATGGGCGGCGGTGATCACTTACCATCAGGTGAGCTTCCTGCTCGTTTGCCCCTTATTTCAATAAAAAAAAACACGGGATTCGTGGATTCTAACAAAAGAAGGCATACACATCCGAATGAGCAAAACATTTAGTAAACAAGCTTGCGGATTCTTGCACAGACATATATTGCACAGACATATATTGCACAGACATATATTGCACAGACATATATTGCACAGACATATATTGCACAGACATATATTGCACAGACATATATTGCACAGACATATATTGCACAGACATATATTGCACAGACATATATTGCACAGACATATATTGCGTGTTTTAACATCAACTTGCTCATATAGTTTGGTAGGCATTGAGTACCGAACTTATTCTTTGACAAAGTAGGTTTTCAGGAAGGAAGGAAGTCAGGTATCACCACAAATCGCATACTTTAAATAATTATTAAAAGGCTCCAGTTGTATATGTTGTAATAGGGTTTGTGCATTAATCATTCTATTCTCGGTGCACTACTGTGTACTACTACTTTTTATTTTTGAAAAACCAACAGATTACACTGTGCCATCCAGATTTTAACAACCTTACTAATACTCAATCCAAAATAGTTTCCGTAATAGGTTTTATTATAAAACTGCTTGTATTATGTCTGATCGGCACGAAGCAGAACTCCGTGTGCCTAACTTTATTATGAGCGGTGGTGCAATTTCATATTTTTTTCATTAAATCGTTATGATGGTGATGATGATGCCACCAATAGAGGTCAACCTCTATTGGTGGCATCATCATTATTATAACTAAATGGATGACAAAAATAGTTAAGCAACGAAACAAGTATTACAGCAACTAGATGGTTGATAACCGATAAATGATGTATAAGTTTGTTTGTGTGACTCGGGTGCAATGTGCACCGCCATCGCAACTGTTGTGACGTATGATGAAGTGATGCGCTACTGTCGGTTGCAGGTCCGCCGGGCCCGCCGGGCAAGCGCGGCAAGAAGGGCAAGAAAGGCGACCTCGGCGAGCCCGGACCTCCGGTGAGACATCTCCTCTTACTATACCCATCACTACTAGCTACGCCTACTTGATTATTTGTATTTATTTACACCACTATGCGTTGGAACTGCGTAACAGAAACTGCACGCTTACAATATTAGTTACTTTAGTTTGCTTTTGTTTTTTATTTCTTTTGTTTCGTTTGCAGGGGTTAACGGGAGCGCCTGGGAAGAATGGATTCCCGGTATATTATTATTTTTATTATTTTGTTTTTAAATTCTCAAAGAACTCATTCCTTTATCTTTCTTCTTTATTTGTAAATATCCTGTCACTCTTAAGAAGATTGAATTTCTGACCCTTTTCATTGGCCCCATTTGATGAGACTGTTTACAGTGTGTGACCGACACTGGCGTGCACTACACACGTGTGTACACGTTTCAGGGTAGCAAGGGTGAGAAGGGCGAGCGAGGCTTCATGGTAAGACGTAGGCGAGTCCCGCACTAGTGCGGCGCGGTAGTGTTGTAACCCGAGCCTCCCCGCCTCGCCTTTACTAACTCGCGCCACGGATCTCCCCCGACGTGTCACCCCGCGTCCGATACAACGCTGTGCTATGTGGCTACACTTGTGTGTAGGCGATAATACAAATAACACCCGGTCTAACATTAATTGTCTGTTGGTGGAGATCCTGATGGTGGAATGTCCCTGAACCTCCCGCGGAACAGCTTTAGTCGGCGCACAGCAGTTGTGTTGTGTTTCCCACTCTTGCCTCTGTGTCACTGATATATTACAAAATAACTAGGGGATCTTGACTCTGAAAAAGCTAAATATTACTGAAACAATTGACTATTTCAGTAATATTACAGTATAAAGAGTCACGATACCGGCGTAACCCTTTTTATGTTTAATATTAACCTTGTTTCTCCCTCACCTGCAATTAACGGGAACGCAAGCCTGTGGTTTTTGTATGACTAACCTAAAATAGTGTAGAACTTATCACGAATACTGTTGGTGTCAGTAAACTGGTTTGTGTGGACTACGTTTTATACGTTACGTTACATACATAGCTTGTACTTACCCGGTGCAAGTACTTCTCTCCTATTTGATTAGCAAAAACATAAAACAAGTCACTGAATTGTACTGAACAAAGACAGAGATTCAAGTACTTTCTCTGGTAAGGCTTGGCTACTTTTGGGTGTTTGTGAGACACAATTTCATCAACAAGAATAAAGATTATTGGTTTTCAATTTCAGGGACCTATCGGGTTGGATGGACCAAAAGGAGATCCAGTAAGTTGATGACATATTTATGACTTATGTGTAAATGTTGTAAGTACATATAAATATGGTGACAATAACGTAGGTGGCTTGTGTTGCAGGGCCGGCCGGGTGACAAGGGGCAGAAGGGCGAGCACGGCAGCCCCGGCTTCGACGTCTTCTCCGCCGTCAAGGTATCTATGCTGTCCATACGCTACGACATACAATCATAAGTCCAAGTACAACAAACACTTGCGTGCACATTGTGTTTCGACTTCCAAAATATAATAATTAGGTATTTGGTCAGGATTTTATTTGGATCAAATGTCTTAGAACAGTTGTTACTTTAATGCAATATTACGTCTGACTCTGAACTCGTGGACTCCCATTGAAGCTTAAACTAGTTCAGCCGACTCCGGATTGTATATGTAACTGGAAACCGCATCAATATCAATGATGACCGCTGTAATCAGTCCGTCAACACATTAAGCAAAATGACACAACGAACATACTAGAAGTACTGTACATACTGGTACTCCTGCGTGTGGTATATTTATTATAACACAAGCTCACTACCGAGTTCAACATTCAAAGTGTCTGCCAGTTGTATGTATCTATGATATATATAATATGTATTTTGTTGAATCGGAAATGAGTAATACCAGGATAATTGGTGAAATTGCAGGGTGTGAAAAGATCAGTGGACAGTTTTAAGATAAGTCCGTACACGAGCGCCGAGATCATAGCCGTCAAGGTACAGCGCACAGCGTGCGAAGTAGTTAGAGCTTGTCGTTGTGGCACGCGCCGGCCCGACCACCAGCCTCGCGCAACTAGCTTACGTTTTGTTGCGCTTTATTTGTCTAGTCGTTGTATTGATATCTGCATCCCTTTTTTATTTGTTATTCATATGAAACGCTGTTCGACATGTGTCTGCTATAAAAACGTTAAACTCTAAGAGGATACGAAATGTAGCCGGCACATGTAGGCGGTGACACGCGACACGGTTTGTGCGACTGCGCACAGACTGAATCAGTGCGCGTAGTGTGTGGGTGTGTGGCGTCGCACAAACTGTGTGGGGTGGAGCCGGCAGCGCTGACGCGCGTGTGTGCGTGTGGCAGGGGCTGCAGGCCGCCGGACACAACATCTCCGCGCACTCCGTCATACAGCTCAAGGTGAGGCACACGCGCCAGCGGGTGTGCGCGCGCTGCCCGCTCGCCCGGCCGCGGCCGCCCGGCGGACTCCACAGTGCAGGCCGCCGGCCGCGGCCGCCCGGCGGACTCCGCAGTGCAGGCCGCCGGCCGAGGCCGCCCGGCGGACTCCGCATTGCGGTCCGCCGGCCGCCGTAACGCGCGCACACGCCACGCAACAATCTGTGCATAACATTATTATTTGCATTAAACCTTTGATGTTAAACATAAATATCTTTCAAAATAATGCATGCTTTAAATTTATGCATGCATTTAGTTGTTAATTGCAACGAAGAGACCACTAAGCTAAGTATCTACTTATGACAGATATTATAACAATTAACTCTTAACTTTCATTAGCTTTTTAAACAGAAACTTGTCCGGGATACCGACTGTCCCTGGGCATTCAAATCGCTACTAACAAATTTACTGGCTAATTTTTAAACAAAAAATAAATTGAATGAATTAAATCCCATATGATAACGAATTTATTACCTGCTAGCTTTTGCCTGCGACGTCGTCTGCGTAAAATTAGTGATTTTATTTCCACCCCCCTTTTAAGGAAAAGATTTCCGGGATGAAAACTATCCTATATCTTTCCTCGGAACTCAAACTATCTCTACACCAAATTTCATCTAAATCGGTTCAGCGGTTATAACGTGATGAGGTAACAGACAGACACACTTTCGCATCTATAATAGTATGGATTAGTAAAGTAATATTAATAAAGTATAGATATTAAGGAAGTAAGGTTAAGGATAGTAAAAATCGGACTACTCTGTAAAAAGTTATGCGTTGTACATAAAATAAATATACTTGTACGCGTTGATTTGAAAACCTCCTCCGTTTTTAACCGACTTCCAAAAGGAGAAGGTTATCAATTCGACTGTTTTTTTTATGTTTGTTACCTCATAACTTTGGATTTGGCAAACCGATTTTGAAAATTCTTTTTTTTATATAAAAGCTGATGCTTCTCGTGTAGTCCCATAAAAAAAATTTGAGGATCTGATGAGTGGATCCTTGGGAAATCGAGAGAAACCGTAAATGATGCGTTTATTGTTCAACCTCTTACACACCATCACGCCTGTCGTCCCCGAAAGGTTAGGCAGAAGTGTACTAATGTACCGTTTCGCCGGAATGTTTTAGGTCCCATGTAATAGGCGGCGAGCCTATTGCCATTAACCGGGCACGAATCCAAACTCCGAGCTGCTACTGAGAATTTCACAGAAAAACCCAATAACACTTTGCTCGGCCTGGGAATCGAACCCAGGACTTCTTGTTCGGCAGTCGCACTGGACGACCACTAGACCAACAATACCTATTACAACGAACCTATTACAGACACTAAAAAGTAAGAAATAAAATAAAAACTGCGTTTAAAAAAACCGACTTCAAAACTAAAAAGTTAAAAATAACAATACAGTTTTAACTTCTTTTTAGTTTAAAAGGCACTCTTATGAAGTCGGTGCCAAGTGTATGTACACTCATCGCGTGTCATCTTATGAAGTCGGTGCCAAGTGTATGTACACTCATCGCGTGTCATCTTATGAAGTCGGTGCCAAGTGTGTGTACACTCATCGCGTGTCATCTTATGAAGTCGGTGCCAAGTGTATGTACACTCATCGCGTGTCATCTTATGAAGTCGGTGCCAAGTGTATGTACACTCATCGCGTGTCATCTTATGAAGTCGGTGCCAAGTGTATGTACACTCATCGCGTGTCATCTTGAGCAGGGTGGCTTTCATACCTTTAAAATTAAAAAGAAGTTAAAACTGTATTGTTATTTTAACTTTTTTTTTTCGTTTTTTTTTATTTTTTCGTCGGTTGAAAATAGAGCACTAACCGTTAAACGCGTTGCACAGGGTGAGCCCGGCGAGCCAGGACCTCCGGGGTCTCCGGGGCCGCAGGGCGTCGAGGGACTTCCGGGGCACGAGGGCCGCGCGGGGCCCCCCGGCCCAGCAGGACAACCGGGGCCCGCGGGGCCTGTGGGCCCACCGGGCCTTGTTGGTCCACCGGGATCAATAGGTCCAGCAGGAATTAAGGTATACACAAAGTCTTTATTTTAATTAAGGATACTCGTATTTTCGGCTTCTTGTCATTATAACAATACCTAACTAAAACGTATCTTGGTTTGTGAAAAAACAGTCAAAATAAGCATGTAGATTATTTATAATTTAATTTATAAAGGTGTTTTTAAAAATAATAAGTAGAGCAAAGTTTTGGACACGTTATACAATAACATTATAGAGCAGTGGTTGATCTGTTGACATGAGTGGTGTTGTTGTGCTTCCAGGGCGACAAAGGTGACAAGGGCGAGCGCGGCTTCACCACGACGCTGAAGGGCGACGCGTTCCCGACCGGCATCATCGAGGGCCCCCCCGGGCCCCCCGGCCCCCCCGGTACCTAGTTACACCGCACTATACCGTACATGTGTGCTCTGCTACACGTTATCGCCTACGTAGAAAATAATTGGGACTAATTTCACCGTGCTGCTAAACCGCACCAGGCTGAAAAGTAGATAATACAATTAACATTAATAACATTGTAAGTTTTATTAGAGCTTTTAAATTAGACCACACGCAAATGTAATCTATCGGCGACAAGTACTGAGTGTAGCTGCAGACCCACCGTCACCGTGCTGCTGCCCTGTTCCAACATGTTTGGGCGGCACTACATGTCCTTCTCTTACATCTCTGTCTGTTGTCACGTCAGTATTCAGTTATAACGATGTACCATACATAAGTATAACATTGTCGATAAATATATCTTTATGTAGTACGAATGTACGATAGATTGAATTGCAAGTAGTTAGTTAGAAATTTTGCGATGCTACTGTTCGGGTAATGTAACTGCGTCCCTCTGAAATTATACGTAAATACTGCGCATGCTCAGTTTCATTTCTTAATACTTTGTCGTGGTATGATTGCATTTTGATAAATTCAGTTTCTTTTTGTTGAGTCCTTAATCTTCAATAAAAAATGTAATTCATACATTAGTGACGCCCTTGTAAAGTCACACAAATCAAATCAAATCAAAATCAAATCATTTATTTCAATTAGACCAATACAGGCTTTTGAATTGTCAAATTTAATGGAATTTAGTTGGACGGTTCCAAAAGGTAGGTCTTATAAGACCTACCTGTAAAAGAAAGAGTATCTATGGAGTTTTTTGTCCATAGATACTCTTATTAAATTAAATACAATATTGTTGGCTTTGTTTTACAATGATTTATGTCAATATGAGACTGCTGCAGTTCGACGTGAAACGTATGATTTTGATTTGACAGTTCCGCGCGTTCCGTTCTGTCCGTGCGCCGCTCTGCACTTGCCGTTTGCTACAGCCTGAACGATTGATGTACCGCTAATCATGAGAAAATTAAATATTTGATTGTCTTTTATGATTTTGTGGGAATTAACTATTTATTTCGTTATAGTGATGTAGATTATTGAAATTCCTTCCATTGTTACCGAAGTTTAGTATCCCATAGTCCGTATTACATATTTCGTTCGGTAAGCGCCATCGGCGAGGGGCACAGTTACATTAGCGGATGGGTGGCAGAGCGAGTAGAGTAGGGTGTCGGTCGGCGGAGTGTTGCGTGACGGGAGTGTTGTGTGAAGGGGCGGCGGGCGCGCGCGGCGAGCGCGGCGAGGGCGGCGCGGCGGGGCCGCCCGGCCTGCCCGGCGACAAGGGCGCGCGCGGCAAGCGCGGCAAGCGGGTAACTCGCTCGCCACCAGCACGCCCGGCCTCCCGCCGCGGACTGCCAAACGCACGCGCTGCGAGCGATCTCCACTCCGGTGGCATATAACTACTGCTTCGCCGTTTGCTAGTCCGCGGCGACAGCTTCGCATGTCCTGGCCGCGCACCCGGCACGCGCATGTGGCACGCTTCGCATGTACTTAGCTCAGTGTAACAGCAGCCTAATTCAATTCACGCGTAGATTTAGTTGTGGTACAAGTGATAACTAACGGTTGCTGGCGGGCGCTAGTCCCGCGCGGTCGCCGCTGGACGACGAGCTGCATCTGCGTCGGCGTCGCCGGTCAACCGCTCTTGAGGTAAATCGCTAATTATTTTTGTAGTTTGTATCGGGTAGCGGGGGTATTGTATTACACTAGAATATAATTTGCTCGCTTTATGTAGGTACGCTACTCATAATATAATAGAATAATAAAAGTATACCAATACAATTACAAATGAATACTAGCGCGGTATTCGGCCGAGACAAACAATTGAGTAAAAGCTATTCATTCGCAACTATTTCACGATTCTAAAGGTTCCCCAGAAGGTATTTTAAATGAGATTCAAGATATTCTAAAAACAATAAGTAGTCATAATTCATTTGAGATGAGAGAAATTAGAAAACCATAGTGCACCGTAGTAGTCAATAATAATAATAATAAATAAACGATAGCAAACGTAAGTAAGTGTGGTTGTGTGCGCAGGTCGCGGCGGCGAGGCGGGCCCGCGCGGCGCGGACGGCGCGGCGGGCGCGCCCGGCGTGCAGGGCCCGCCCGGCAAGCCGGTACGTGCCGCCGCCCCCGCCGCCCCCGCAGCCACTAGCTACGCCCATGTGTTTTATTACTATTTATTGCAACGTTTTCCTATGCTGGCGTTTCAGGGCGAAATGGGACCCAAAGGCAGTAAAGGCGAGTACGGGGACATGGGCTCGCCCGGCATGCTGGGGGCGCCGGGGCTGCCCGGCCCGCCCGGCTACCCCGGCCTCAAGGGGGACAAAGGGGACAAAGGCGACTCGGTGAGTGCCACCGTGTGATGTACCAGTTTTTTATTATTAACATGCTTAAGCAAAAATGTATGAGTTCTCAAAGTATTCACATATTTTTGCGGGTTATACCTAAAGTAATATTTTTGCTAATTCGGTTTATAAACAATACGTGAAGCCTTTTTACCACAACGGGTTTTCGGGTATAAATATGAGATTTCAATATTATTCTTGCTATATAGATAATTGGTAGTTATATAGATGTAAAGAGTCAATGTGGACGATAGCTGTTGATGTTTGTGTCTGTCATGTAACTTGTCGCTATTGATATGTTCCCGGTGCCGCGGGCCGCCGCCGCACACACCAGAAGTACAGGAAGCTGAGGCGGAGACAGGTACCTATCAACTGCACGACACCCCCCCACACACACACGCAAAACACACACCACTCACGCCAAGACAAGTCACTTATACATGAAAAACAAGACAACGGTATTAAGGGTACTGAGTCGTAACTCATAGATGTTTGTATTTATTACCAGTATGTATTTACAACATACTTATATGTACATTTAAACACAGCGCACCGTGCGCTCTCGCGTCAGCCACATGTCTCGGTGAACTGTTAATCTTTATAGCCACTGTTGAACTTGCAGGGCGATGGCACCGGCTACGAGCTCTACGGACATGAAATTGTGAGTATCATCGTCCACTATATTATCGCATTACATAGGCTAATTGTATTATATCTCGTGCCTACTAGCCGTTGTATGTCGCTCTACACACAGAATAGGGCATTTAATCATAATCATGTTTACTTATTGCCTTTCATTTCGATGAATATTCCGTATGTTACCTATTACGATTTCATGTGCAACTAGTTTGACAATTCAAAAGCACCTGTTATACTGGTCCACTTGAAATAAATTATTTGAATTCATGTCAAGGAATTCTGGAAAACTTACTTAGAAGGTCTCTATAAAGGTCAAGGAATGAAAGAGAAAGATATAGAAAGAATAGATTCTGTAGATAAAGATAGTCTAGGTCCAGACATTTTAAGGGAGGAATTTCATAAGGCAGTCTTTAGTATACAGAACGGAAAGGCCCCTGGAGATGATCTTTTATATATAGAACTCATAAAATATGCAGTTTGTGACCCTATGCTGGAAGAAATATATGAACTTATTCGAAGTATGTACATAACCGGAACCATACCAACGGATTTCCAAGTTAGTAGGACGGTCACGCTGCCGAAAAAACAAAACACCCTCAAGTGTGACGAACACAGAACACTTAGTTTAACATCACAAGCCGCGAAGATCCTCCTAAAAATAATTCAGAACAGAATAAGACCAGTAACAGAGAAGTACATAGGCCCTGACCAATATGGTTTTAGACAGGAAAAGGGCACAAGAGACGCCATATTAGCAATTGGGGATGAAAAACAAAGAGCAAGTATAAAACAAGGAGTGAGACAAGGGTGTCCCTTGTCACCTTTAATATTTAACATTTTTATTGAAAGTGCTATTCAGAAAATTATAGAAACGCATGACGGTGGTGTAAAATTTAATGGAGAACCTATAAGGTTTATTCGATTTGCAGATGATATAGCAGCAATAGCCAATAGTACAAACAATATAGAGACACTTTTGAAAATGATTACTACAACTTTTGGGGAGTACGGACTGAAATTAATCAAAAACAAGACTAAAACATTAATAGCATCAAAATTTCCAGCAGTAACTAGACCAATCATAGTTGATAACACACAATTACAGCAAGTCACCAGTTTTAAATACTTGGGAAGTCAAATAACACATGACTCTAGATGTTCGCCTGATATCATGGCAAGAATTGCAATGGCCAAACAGGCATTTAACAGAAAAAGGCATTTAATTACAGCCAAAATCGTGTTTCTGCCTGACACACCCAAGTTAGACCCATTGCACCTAGATGTGAGTAATCAGAGAGAGAATATACCTCTCCCTATCCTAACCCTTCAGGACGTAAATAAGGGCATAGCCAGACTCAAACCCGGTAGCTCGATTGGCCCTGATGATGTGCCTGCCTTTATACTTAAGGGCTGTCATGATATCTTGGCAGCTCCTCTATGTCACATATTTAACTTGGCCCTCCAGTCTGGTGTATACCCTGAGCAGTGGAAAATCTCGCGAGTCATCCCCATCCCTAAAACGAGCGACAAAAGAGCTGTTGAGGAGCACAGGCCCATCGCTATCCTGCCTACCGTTGCCAAGACTTTTGAGCATATACTCCACGCACTTATCTACAAGAGGATTGATATGCTACTCTCGGATGCCCAGCACGGTTTTCACCCAGGTCGCTCCGTAAACACAAACCTACTGATCCACACAGACTATGTATCCAGCGGTTTGGATATCGGTAGGCAGGTCGATGTCCTCTACTTTGACTTTCGTAAAGCGTTCGACAAAGTCGATAACGATATACTCCTGTCAAAGCTAGGAGCCATGGGATTCTCGTCTAGTTACCTTAAGTTTTTCTCTGACTACCTACGGGATCGCAAACAGTTCGTCAGATATGGCTACTTCGAGTCCAAACCATATAACACCTGCTCTGGTGTGAGTCAGGGATCCGTGTTAGGGCCGCTCTTATTTCTGATTATGATCAACGACCTTGTCAATAAGGTTATGGTTGCAAAGTGCTTATTATATGCTGACGACCTTAAACTGGTGGCTCACATCAGAACGAGTGAGGACTGCAAACTCCTCCAAAGGGATATAAATGCTATTTACGAGTGGAGTTTAGTAAATAAACTGTTTTTTAACACAAGCAAGTGCTACGTCATGACATTCGGTCGGGGATTACGACCAATCTCTTATGTCTACAGCTTAGGTGGTGAAAAAATAACTCGTGTCACCAATGTAAGGGACTTGGGAGTGACCTTCGACCGTTGTCTAACATTCAGAGATCACATTTCCATTCTTGCGAAAGAGTCCTTCAGGCGCCTAGGATTTCTTTTACGAAACGCTCGTGATTTTCACAACCCGTATGTTATAACATTACTGTATACCACCTTAGTTCGTAGTAAGCTGGAGACTAGTAGCTGTGTCTGGCATCCCTATACCGCGGCTCAAACACTAATGCTCGAGAAAGTGCAGAAGACTTTTCTGAGGTATCTGTTTAAAAGAACATACGGTTTCTACCCTTACATGTACCCTACCAACTACATCCTAGGGACTCTGGGTTTCAATTCATTGGAGGTAAGAAGAGGCCGAGATCAGCTCGCCTGTAAGACCTTTAACGGTCGTATCGACTGCTCCGAGCTCCATGACCTTTTCTGTCGACTATTTGTGCCCGACAAATACATCAGTCGCCGGAAAAGGCGTCGGCACAATCTGTTCGCGGTGCTGCCTTGTAGAACTGTCGCCAGATCTGAGTCGCCGGTATGTCGCACTTTAAGGATGCTCAATGCCCTCTTGAAGGCCAACTCTGAATGCGATGTGTTTGCGGACGAATGGAGTAAAATAATGCGAGTATGTTTGATGTTCTGTGAGAAACAGTACGCGAGGGTGTCCACTGTTCCATGTTAGTACGTAGCGAATAATTGTCTGTTCTAGAAAAATTGGCTGCATTGTATAGTTTTTGTATATATTGTGTTTCTTTCTAAGTTAATTAATGTAATTGGTGTTGTACCGTGTTAATTAACTATAAATAAAAAAAAAAGAAAAAAAAAAAAAAAAACAATATCAAAAAACGTTTTATAAAAATCTATGTCCGGAGCATAGCACTGTATGGCTGTGAAACTTGGACAATGACACAAAGGGACAGAGAAAGGTTAGATGCGTTTGAAATGTGGTGCTGGAGGAGGATGGAGAAGATCAGTTGGACCGAAACGAAAACAAACGAGGAAGTATTCATGATTGTTGGCGAGAAAAGACAGCTGTTAAGAACCATAGAGAATAGGAGAGGGAAGATGTTTGGCCATTTGATACGACACGACGACTTCTTTAGAACCATACTAGAAGGTAGAATTGAAGGAAAGAGAGGAAGGGGAAGACCTAGACGAAGTTTCGTTGATCAAGTGAAAGAAAAAGTGGGTATCGAGTCGTATCAAGAAGTCAAACAGAAAGCAGGAGATAGACAACAGTGGCGATTGCTCCACCGACAAGAGCTGAGTTCTTAAATTAATAATAATAATAACATTTCAAGGGTTCGATTCCCGGACGGTACAAATATTTTTATTTATGTAATTGTTTTTCAAACGACTTATAAAGATAACTATGATATTATTAAGATTACTAAGATAAGATAATTACTTAAGTAAGTTTAATGGAACGAACTACACGTTCTTCGTTCTTCGTATTACTTAAGTATGATTAATTGTAAATGTGTGTGACCAAGCTTTTACTCGAATACCCGATCGCGTGGTATATGAGTAGTATAAAATGCCATGTCAATTGACACAACCGGTTTGAAAAACCGTGATTGAGCCACAACTCAACTGCTACATATCACAACCTGGTACCTACTGCCGCAATATATGTTCGGTTCACAGACAGCATCGCTTCAAATTTAAATCTTTCTTAAATTTTGTTTTAAAGGACAGCAACTTGGGAGAGACGTGATGGCGGTAAT
This sequence comes from Craniophora ligustri, assembly GCA_905163465.1. NCBI lineage: Eukaryota > Metazoa > Arthropoda > Insecta > Lepidoptera > Noctuidae > Craniophora > Craniophora ligustri. The sequence continues at coordinate 15,400,854 of LR990965.1, forward strand.
TTATTTCTGATCAGATTTATTTTTATTTTATTATGAAAACTTAGTCATGAAACACATCTAAGTATAGGTTAAAATAACGAGATACTGTATCTGGTTGTTATTCCAATATTTAAAATTTCAACATACCCACAATATTTGTTTCGTTCATCTACTCACTTTGTTACTATCCCACCACTGGGCATGGATCTCCTGTCAGAAGGATTGGGCTATAATCTTGGTAGAATATAGTCGCTAGTGCGTGTTGGCAGGCGTGCAGATGTGATAAATATGCACATAATTTCAAATTACTGAACTGACAGCACACGGAATTTAATGCCGTCAGAAGTCACTCCCATAACGAGCTTTGGTAAACTTACTTATTCACAGAAGACACTATTTATATTGTTGTTGCACTGCGGTTTTACTTAAGGCGGAGGTACTTTCCCGGTCGGACAGCTCAATTCAAATCGGAATGTCCGACCTGCGAAGAACCTCGCTATAAGTATAAGCCCTGCTATGACGCTGTGTGTGTGTGTGCAGATGATGGGCCCGCCGGGCGCGCCGGGCGCGGCGGGCCCGCCGGGCGTGGCGGGCCCGCCGGGCACCAAGGGCGACAAGGGCGACCCCGGCACGCGCGGGAAGGCGGTGCGTACTGCCGCGTCCATACACCGGCTCCTATTTCTGCTTCATTCATATCGTGGCATTATTAGCTTAACGACCAGATGTCTGGCATAATCTAGACAGATTGTTATAAACAAAAGATTTTTTTAAATTTACGTTGACATATACGAGACATAGTAATCATCCGTATAGTTAAACATTCGCCACATAATTTAAAAAGCTTTATTAAAATAATTGAAATATGTTTTTAGATATTTGTCTCACTCGGTTTCAGGGTGAAAAGGGAGAGAAAGGTGACGCCGGACCCATGGGGCTACCTGTAAGTATATTATTGTGTTGTGTGCTGTGGCCGACTCGCAAGTGTTGTGCGGCGGAGTAGTAACGTGACGTGGTCGTTGGCAGGGCCCCGTGGGGCTGCCGGGCGAGCCGGGCCGCGCCGGCGACGCGGGCGCCAGGGTGAGTCCGCACACACTACTCTGGTGGTCACACAAATAACAACAGGGGACACACTAATCACTACTTGACAAACGGATAGGCAACTGACTTCTTCATTAACTATCTGATGATACGTTCAATCTATTTCAGTGCCACTCACTACTAACTAATATCCGCGCTGATTAGTCGATCAGAGTCAGTATACGAATGTTTAACATTCGTATACCTACTAACTGACAGTTGTAACATGTAAACACTACGCTGTAGGTATGGAACCCACCGTACATGCCTTGGAGTGAAGGGCGGGCGTTTTCGGGGGCTGTCTTTAGTATCGACGTTCAAAAAGAGCCAATTTAATTTGGCCATCTTTGAATAAATAATATTTTGACTTTGACTTACGAATAAAAATCTACATAATATGAAAATCGTTTTGCCTGAAACCGAAAAACTTGACGGACAATTTACTGAATTTACCGCCGATATCTGCAATTAAGTCTCGGAGGTCTAATAAAATTATAAAGATGACCACTTGCGTCAGCCGTTGTTACTTGTATAGCCACCACTATTGTGACTATAGTTTATAAATACTAATGCTATACTTACACCAGTTCATCCGACTGGCACCGAGCTAAGTGATCCGGTACCCAAGAGCTTTCTAAATTTAACATTGAACTGGACATTTAGCTAGCATGCAAACAAGTAGATGTGATGTGTGTGGCGTGTGTACTAACCCGGTGGTGTGGGTGCAGGAGAACCGCTGGCCGCCCGACTTCGCCTTCACGTAGTGCCGCCGCCGCCCGCCTCCACGCCCGCCGGTTTGTAAATTGTATCATATGTACGTATTCCGAGTAGGATAGCAAGTGACCATGTGACGGCGCACCTCTCAGCTGGTATGCGTTTGTGTAAACACGATCAATCTCGCTGTATTGATTGTCTGTCGACAAACATGAACATTGTATTATATGTATATTCTCATCACCCGGCCGAATCGTCTACATTTAATTTGTACCCTATTTGTGTAAGTGGAGCGGTGTTGCGAATATTTACTTGCGCATAGACAATTGCGGATTTTCTTGAATTTTTCTTCGAAAATTTCTTGAAGAAATCAATAACAACCAATGAGATTATTTTTTTTACTTTTTTAACCATCTATGCCACAGATAAATCAATCACTTGAACGTGGAAAATAAAATAATGATTTAATTATTTCATCAAAATATCACGATTATTTGTTGATTAAAATGATTTAGGTATGTATGTAAATAAACTTAGCGTCTTTAAGAAATCCGCACTTGCACTTGCGGCTTTAAACAATTCTGCACACTACGTCTTTGGTCAAATGGCGAGTCCCTCCACTTTATATTCACACACATTTATATGAAAAGTAGAGAAAATTAATAGGGCTAACGTACAGAAGACCTAGCATATTAATACTAAATACATTTATATCATGTGCTATGTACATAAACTGGAGGGGCGCGAAATTGTATACATATTAAGAGGATCTTATCTATTTCGGTTCAGGCATACTTTTGTACGGCCGAGTTAATTGACATTGTATATAGCACAGAACTTGTTGGCAACATGGGTATATTGCAATTACATAATTATAAACATGATGATAGTCATTACGTTCCTCACTGAAACATAATTCCAGTCATATTTTGTAAGTAATATATTAATTGTGTAATTTATGTTAATATATTAATAGTACCTACTGACGCTCAGAGTAACTATTTTTAAAAACTTATATTATAAATAAAGAAAAGCACAAAGATAGTGTGCGTAGTGTCATGATGAGCATGGCACAGCGAGGGTGCCGCATGTGCCAAGTGCACTGTACGTGTTCCTGTCGAGCCCCGGGCGACACGTCGTGCCGGGGCGTGCCGCGTGCGCCGCGTGTGCCGCGGCGGGCATGATGTGGGCGCTCCTGTGATAAATGATCGTTGACAGAGGCATTTGTAAATTAGCCACGTTATGTACAAAGATTTGTATCGACCATTGTCATATCTTCCTATATTTTAAATTAATCGTTTACAAAACTATCGCCTAAATTCTTAGAATAGGCCTATCTGTAATTTATAACCTGTACGAGAATATTTATGAATCGTCATGTTTTACCTATATAGGTATACATAGTTATTATTATATAAATAGTGAGCGCGGCGCAGACGGGCGACTGTCGTGTGACGTGGGTCGCGTATGTATAGCGTGTCATGTGCGGCGCGCGTGCCGCGTCGCCGCCTGCGCCGCGCTCGCGCCCGCGCCGGTGTTACCGTCCCGAGGGGGCCGCGCCCGCCTCCTGTACGTACCTACGTTAATGTTGACTCGTGCGTATTTAACTATTCCATTCTTCTTGCTATTCATTGGCTTAATCTATAATTATTATAATCGTAGTTTATAAGTTTTACCGACCTATCTTTGTCTAGTGTGTAAAACTGGGAGCGCGCCGTGACTTAACTCCGCTCTGAGAAGCATTCAGTCCCGCTCAACCTTGTTGTAATAAATGCTGTAAAAATTCTTGTCCTACTCAAACAAGCCAAATTCACTCTGCGAGACTGTGACAAAATGTACAAATAATACTTAATAATAATAATTTGTAATTGCTATGTAAACGTACAGTTTGCGTTACACTCGGTAGCGCTCTTGTGCTTACCGCGATGACTTCCCAGACCGAGACGTTATTTCCGCTCCTGACATTTCGCACGTAAGACTTGGACTTTGTGAGCCAGTACTGCTACTGAGTGTGTATGTCATGCTGCACGGGCGGGAGCGCAGAAGGCTATTGTAAATATACAGCTAAGTGTGTTGCGCTCCTGCCACTAGTTGTAACCTACTCTACTCTATATAATGAACACAATAACTTTTCTTGTCTCTGTATCGTCGTGTATCTCTTAAGCGTAATGTTAATTAAGAATTTAGTTTTTTTATGAAAATCGAAAGTTGTCATTTGTACCATATTATACATCACGAGAGCATAAACTATTGTTGTTTAAAAATTATTTTGAAGAAATAAATATTTGCATGCCATGCATATTCGTGTTTCTGTTCCGGACCGCTGGTCTCCTGCTCGGCCGTGCACCCGCTCCCGCCCGCGTGCCGCCCGCATGTCCCGCGCACGCGCCGGCTACTATACCACTTACTACTCAACTCTATCGCCTGTCTAAATGTATCTTATCGTCATCTGTTATCAAATACCTACTTTCATATATTTCTACAAAAAGCTGATTTTGGAAATCCGTCTAGAGTGGTCAAGCGTCGTTAATAAACCGTTGGTACTTAAACAGTAAAGGGTATGCGCGCACTTAGAAAATAAATCGTTGCGAAGAAAATTCGTCAATTAGTGAACAACAGAAATGTACTACAATCCGCAAACGATTTGTTTTCGCAGTGCGCGGATTGTAGTAGTGCTAATATCGAACAAATGCCAGTGGAATATATGTATAAATCTGTTGCGAAATAAAAAAGATACGTACACAGTTTTTAGACTCCTTCCTCGCAGACCGTTATATCTGACATAGACATACATCTAAGAGTTAAGACCTTAGTATAAAAATAATATAATAAATTCTAATAGTGGGTGCATTCCTTTGTATGAGCGCGAAATGCCGACAGTTGGCTTGACATTGTGCATAGCTCAGGGTTGTCACAAAAACATTTTACAAGTTACAATATTGTTAACATCATGATACTCCTGCTAAACTGCATAACCGTTTGTCAGGAGTGACTTACGTTCCTACAGGATAATAAAATTTAACTTCTAATCCATATATTAGTAGTACTACTTAATTATTTCTAGCAAGATACCTAGTACATACCTTCACGGTTTAATGTTGATCGTCGCAACATCGACAGGCCGAAGTGAATAAATAAAAAAGGTTGAAATCTACAGTTTATTTACCTAATTAAAAAATATTAGCGACATTTTTTTTTTTTACTTTAATTTTCATTTATTATATACATACCTATCGATCACGGCATTTTAGCTACAGTGATATGTTTTCATATACCTACTAGAAAAATAAACAACCTTATAGCAGAACACCCATTTAAAATTCGCGCACAAAAGAAATAATTTCTCATGTTTTTGCAAAAAACAAATAGGTATTTATGCTCCGCTCTGACTGGTCGTAGTTATGTTATAAAGCCTAAAGCGTTCCTCGATAAATGGAATATCTAAAACAAACAAACTCTTCAGCGTCAAAATGTTAATATTAATAAGTTTAGATTCGCCAAATCTCGTGAATCTCTTGTAAAAATATGACACAACCTTACACCCTATTATGAATTTATTATTTAGGTATGTATTTATATAAGTACTACATTATACATACATTATTAGAAATTGTCTTAATGATAGTGAAAACCGTATCAAAACAGAAAATTCACAGCGTCGCGGATAGCAAACTTGTTATGTTTTAGGAGGTAGGTACTTATATATTCTCATCCTTTAGAAATCGATGAAATCTCAAGTTTCCATTATTGCTGCTGTACAATGCCGACAAACAACCGTAAACTGCACGTGTAGAACGCATTATTCAAAATTCGTCGCAAAAATATTATTGACAACGACTAAACACAGCACCGACGCGCAGCGTAGGTCGTGCGGACTGGATGCCTGCGTATTCGGATCGGGGGGACGCCGCTCTGTCCCGCAATCCACCTCACCATTGCTCTGTCTAGACGGCCGAGTTACACGACTATTAGAATTTATTACACTATGGTATAACCAAAACGGTCAGCACAGACGAGTACAAAATACTTTTGTGTCGCGGCCGAGCTGTCACACGACGCCGCGGCCGCAGCGCCGTCTGTGTACGTAGACGAGCTGGCTATTGCGTCTTTATTTGACCGGCGCTGTCAGCTTGTCCTCTAACTATTATTATACTGCGGTAGAAAAATACTAATTGAATCATGATCAGCTAGACGTAACATTCATTTTATAAAGTAATGCAAGCGTTTTGCTCTACTACAGCCGGGCGACGTAGTGGACTACAGCGCCACCGCAAGCCCGTGGCGAATAGCGGCGGTAAATGAGTTCATGATAGATTCTTATACAATTACCATACCGAACTTTTAAAATCTAGATGGATTCCTTGCAGCTTTTACTAGCAGCCGGGTAGTCTGTGTATAATTCTTCTCTTGTGCACCGTTGGACTTGGTAATCAGTGCATCCCGTATCTTCAGCATATTTTGTTAAGAAAAGGTAATAAATAATATAATCCTAGCACATTATGTACTGTTTGTATGCATGAGACGAGCAGCCGGCAGCCGCCGCACGCACACACGCACACCATGGACATTACAGTAAACAATATACATCGCTCTAAATTACTAATTATACACAGTCATATATTTTCGTTAAAATAAAATATGCGTAGGTAGTTAATACAATCCAATTTTTATTATAATGAGATTTAAATAATACTAGTAGTAATAGTATCCTCCTCTCTTTTGAATTGCCGTGCCCTGCAGGGTTCATAATGTAACAAATAAGATCTAACATGTTTATGGAAATCAATAAAGAATTTGAATTACTGATACAAATAAGTAATACTTCTTTTGAATTCAAAAAGCTCTGTAGCGAAATTAATACAAAAAAGTCCACGCGTCACGTACGTTTTTATCCAGCTAAGGTACCCCTCCGCGACACCCCCCCCCCCATAAGGAACTTCGTTCCAAAACCTAGTCTACTGTGTACTGAATATCTAGGAAGTATAAAGTTATAATATGTAGAAGTTTTGTATCGGTGGTGAGTCCGGCTGTGTGTGTGTGTGTGGTGGCGAGTGTCGCTGACGTGTTGTTGTTCCGCAGGGCCCGCCCGGACTCGACGGCATGAAGGTTAGTTACCAACACTGTGTTATGTTACACGCGGCTCCATACCATCTTATATTACAATCAAATACTATCTCGAATTACGTATTTTCAATTCAGCTTGGCGTTATTTCCTTGATGGTTTCAAATAAATACATCTTCGCGTTTTGTGCTACTCATATCATAATTGCGCGGCAATTAATTATCTATGTTATGAATGTATTTTAAAATACTGCTCAAATATTGTTTTCTATTTTTTAAACTATACCCGTCTGATGGTAAGCCGTTACCATAGCCTATAGACGTTTGCAACACCAGTGGTGTAATTCGCGTTTTGCTGACCAAGTAGAAACCGTTTCGGTTTTATACAAGAAACTGCACATTGGTTTTTCATCAAAATCTGTTTTATATTATGTTATATTGTGTTGCGAGTGAGACTTGTAGCGTATCGTGTGTGGTGTGTATCGTGTAGCGTGCAACACGCAGCAGTAACACGTTGTATGACTGCAGGGCGCGCAGGGCGAACCGGGCTCTAAGGGCGAGCGCGGCGATCCCGGCCTACCAGTATGTACATTTACTTTCATTATCTACTGTAAACTTCATTTCCGCATGGACGGCCAGATTCAACAAAATAAGTAATAGCGAAAGATATTCAAAAACGTCTCGACCACGTTTCGATATGATAAAAATCAATATCCTAGCCAGGAATCGAACACGTTAAACCATATTAATAAGGAATAAAATCGTAAACTAAAGGAAAGAACTTATATTGAACCAAATACTGTTTTATTTATCATGTGTTACTTTAAACTTGAATGGACTCGTTTTATTGCTGTAGATCGCTACGAGATAAATACGTACATATATATTACTGTGACGCTCTTTGCGAAGCTCTTTTTTTAAATTAAAACATAGATTTGGCTGCGTCGATTTGTATTAAAGAGTACATTACAACACGCGTTGTGTTACGTGTATTCGCAAACGTATTGTACAAACTAATGCTCATTCGCTAATATTTCAGGGAACAGACGGCATTCCCGGACAAGAGGTTAGTTTTGTAATTGCTGATTTTATGACATCTTAATTGAGTTTACCCAGCATCATTTTAATGACATGTTTCCGCTCGCTAGGGCCCCAAGGGCGATAAGGGCTACAAGGGAGAACCCGTAAGTTCCGGAATGTCCATCGCTCATGCACAGCACGCGCCGCCCGCCGGGCCGCACGCGCCGGCGCCGGCTAACCCTCACCCGCATGAATACTAACTCAGCAGTACGTTATGTCGTGGTGCAGGTGCTACTGCTCTATTTTAACCATTGTATCGTATGACTCAACATTGTTATAAAGTTTCTCTTACTTTAAGCTAAGCACGTATATTCGAATTCCACGACTGCGGCCGGGCGGCCCAGCTGTGGCCCGTGTGCGACAGATGTTATTATTGCAGTGTGCACCAACTCCGCAGGGTCCGGTGGGCAAGCGCGGACGCAAGGGCGACAAGGGTGACAAGGGCGAGCAGGGCGTGCCCGGGCTGGACGCGCCGTGCCCGCTCGGGCCCGACGGCCTGCCGCTGCCGGGCTGCGGCTGGAGACCCACCAAGGTGCGTGCGCCCCCTAACGCGCAGCGGCCTCACGGTACGCCCACGCGCTCTCGGCGCTGCGCCGCGACCACCCAGTGTCGTAACTAACTTAACTGCGACTAACCGGTCGGGGCGCCTCGCTTGTCGGTGGCAGTACTGTACGCTGTGGCATGTGTGTGTGCGGACAGGAGGCGCCGCCGCTGCTGCCGCACCGCGAGGAGGCGGGCGGCGGCGCGGCGCCCGACGAGTCGGACGAGGAGGACGGCGGCGACGCGGACGCGGGCGACGAGTACGACGCGCGCGACGACGAGCTGGACGCGCCGCGCGACTACGACGACTACACCGACAACGCGCAGCTCGCGCGCCGCCACGACTGACGCCGCCGCTCCCCGCGACCCTCGCCCCGCCCCCGCTCCCTTCCCTAGCGTCGGCTCCCGCTACCGCTTGTGCACTGCACTCGTTATTATATCGCATCGAGGAGCTTTCTCGTCGTGGTTTCACAAGCCCGTTTCTTCGTCCGCACTGGAGCCGCGTGGGGCCCGGGAGCTCGCTGTGACTACACACACGCCCACAGACTGATCTCCAGGCAGCCTCGACACAGCCCAGCTCTCTTATATGTACTTAGATATCATTATCTTGTAGGTACTAATGTCCTGTCTACTTAGGATAGCTTCTTTCAGCATTCGAGTGGCTGGCTCTCTAGAGAGGTCGTTTGAACATTTAAGGTCAGGGTCAAACTAACATGAGTAATAAAGTCAAAAAGTTCCGTTTGCTCAAAAATTTGACTCATACCTAACCAAACAATACAACTTTTACGTATTATTGATAATACCCCATAAACTAAATGTCAAAATAATGACAGCTGCCAGCCGGTTGGGCGGTTGGGCGTTACGTTAGTGCAGTAGCGACTACGAACATCATAAAAAACTTTAGTTTACCGTCAATTTCCTATAAATGTTGGTGTAAGTTGTTAAATTAAAATGCTAGTTAGTATACCTATTATAAAATAAAGCAATATGGTTTCCCGAACTGTACACCGTTGAATGTTACGAGGATATGACAAGTTGGCGCAATTTCCTTAGTCCTCCCCCTGCCTCCCGACCCGCCGCCCCGCACCCCCGGCGTGCACTAACTACCCAACTCAGAAGCGGTGGTGGCCCAACTAACTTAGGTGTGAGTAATGTTTTATGCTTACCGTGTATTCGGGGTTTGACAGTCGAACAAGCTTATTGGTTTACATCCACACATAGATCGGTCTATAGTTGCATGTATAGGTACCAATTAGCTTGTTCGACTGTACTAAAAGAAAGGGCTTGTTGGCTTGCTGTTTGTGATGGGACTAACAACGCTATAGTAATCATGATATGCAACATTCTCTGCCCTGGTCCTAACATATTGTGTCGACGCAGCATGTCTTTCAGGTACATTCATCCTGCTAGCCGTCACTTAATCAATCAGTGTATTTCAATTAGGTAAGTATTATCTTTCACAAAACACAACTTTATTTCCTTATTTGAATAAAATGAAGCTAGACCTTTGTATAGGTACAGATAAGTGGTGTTACAAGCATCAGTAGCGTCAGCAGCACTAGTATTATTAACGTGTAACGTGACACAAGTGAACTGTTGCTGGTCATGTAACCCGTGTTCCTGCTCGCTATTAACACGGCGTGTCGGGCGTGTCGCAGGAGGCGGTGCTGCAGTGGGTCCGCCGCCGCCTCGACGTCGACAACGACCTGCCGCCGCTGTGACGCCGCCGCGCCGCCGCCACGCCGCCACCACGCCGCCGCCACGCCGCCGCCACGCCGCCGCCACGCAGCCGCACGCGGTACAAAGAGGCGACAACATACATCATTCACAACAAGCACTAATGTCGACAGTTGACACATAGAACATGTTTCGGCTGCCCCTACTATATATATATATTACTACTACTGCGGCACATTTTGTAAATTGTTGACGTATCGACTCGCTATTTATGTAGAAATATTATACTACAAATTTAAAGGTCCTACTACAAGAAAAACCCGTGAATATAATATCATTAAGTTAAAAAATGAAACAGACTAATAAAGGCAGCGCGTGGCTAGTCAGTGCAGGACAGCGAGAGCGGCGCAGTAACTGTTGTGGATGTTTATGTCCAGTGGGTGTAGTACAATTATTTACTTCCATATTGCGGAATACGTAACGAGAACCTAAACTAACAGAATGTAAGAGTCCCGCACGCTCACTACCTAGTAATTATTTTGTATATATAAGATAAGCAACAGTAACTAGTAAAGCATTCTAAGGTGACATAATCGTTTAAATAATTTATTCGTTGGTTAAGATAATGGCGGCCACACAGACGCTCCACTTCAACATACTCCACGTACTCATTTGCAAAATATTGTAGAAGAGACACATACGGTTACATTGCGTACATCGCAAAACTGAGATTAAGGAAAGTTAGGATGTCCTAACTTTCCTAAATTTTACGATATCGTATCATCAGGGACAGTTATATCATCAAAATGATGTAACGGAGCGGGTGGGTGTGTGGCCGCCATGGCATTGTCTAGTTTCTGTCCACTTCGAATATAGTACAAAATGTATATCTGTACGTGTAGTGTAAGTGTACTTGATGTAATATTGATATATATAAGTATTGTGCTCGCGCGACTGCGTCCCGCGGACGCTGGCGGGCCGCGGCATGCGCCAGGCGGCGCACAGCCGCCACGTCGTCCACTCACAGCTCTCCACAGCAGCGCAGGCTCATTTGTATTATTTTAAAAGTCCCGACCGCTACATATACCACATTATTAATATAATAACCTATTGATAAGCTAACTATAGTAGACTCTTACAGCGCGCACAACATGCGGTTAAAATTGTGAAGTCAACCATATAAATAATTATAAAAATAAAATTTATCACAAAGCATCTTACATTTCGATTAATAATTATATTATAGGTTAAATCAACCTATAAAAATACATTTATTCATTATTAAGTCTGACAATCCTAGTTCAAAATAAGAGAATAAAATCGTACTACACTACAAATCAATTTGTAGATTTTATAATACAAGATAGCGTTGGTGTGTGAGAGAGGTTAAATATTATATGTTGTTATCGCTTGCTTGAACTTTCAGTAGCTGTAGGTATCAGCGTATCTTTGGGTTTTTTTATTTTTATAAATAGCAACCGGTCAATAACAAACAGCAGATAACACGTGGTCTCGCTTGTTTTGGGGTTAGTGTGTAGCATGACTCCGGGCGCAGCATCTTAACAATATTCCGTAAAGTTACTGTACAAGTGTACATGCCGTACTGACACAGTGTCGATTGCTCCTCACGTAGTTGGGAGTAACGCTAGTGTCTAACGTGAAGTAGCCGTGTAAGCTATGTGTCATTTTTATCAAATCATTGTAATGTCTTGCGGAATATAGTTTAGTATATTACTGTTCATTTTTTATCAAAACAAAGTGAAAACATTGTATTTTATTTATTTTTTAACATACAAACATACCTACCTACATACTATAGGAGCACCCCTCAGACGTCGACGCATAACTGTAGAGGCCTTGTTTCACAACCCTCCCTCGTCAACACATCTTCAAACAGACTTATCTGCCAGCAAACTAAAACATAGATTTGGAGTACTTATAACATTACCTAAGTCATTGTTGGGTCAAGTTTGGACACGACCACGTACCGAGTGTGGCAGTAAGTAGAGCGATCCTAGTGCCCACACACCACACTCGCTGATATTGAAATTATTGAAATCCCGACCAACATCCATGGTCGCGGCGGGGCGACTCTTACTTGTCCCGGGTGTGCCCGCCATCAATACTGTTCATTTTTTTAATTTATGTTTTTACACCGCAAGTGGGTGGCGACCTCGCTTACGGGCCGCCTGGTGGTGAGCTTTTACCGCAGCTCATGGACGGCGCTGTAGCTTAACCTTTTCAGTTCATTTTTTTTTCAAGAATTCCCATACTGTCAGAATAGTCTGGCAACCTTAAACACTCACAGAAATAACGAAGTATTATTGATTCACTGCCGCCTTCTGTAAGGCGCAGGTTCCCCAGTCGGGAAGCTCAATTTTAACGAGAAATTCACTATGCCCTGCCTTTCTAGTAATATTACCGTAAGTGGAAGAAATCAATACTAATCAATATTATAAAACTAAGTGCATATGTACTACATTCATATAAAATTTAAATAGTTTACTGATGCATACTTTGGGAATGTAGTGATTTAACTAGCTATGTTATGCTACCGGAGGGCTGTGAGAGGCTGGGTACATGCGGGCTGGCGGGACTGGCGCGGCTGGTGCTCGCCTCGTGTCCGCTACAGCGTGAGCGAGTTTAACATGTGTATCATAACTCGTTGCTAGTAGGTACTAAGTTACGTTATTATTTTTTTACGTACACGACATTAAAAAGACACACCGCAGTACATCAGTAGTTCTCAGCTTGCCCCTCCTGGCATACCAGCGTGATGGTGTGTCTTGTTATATTTATTAACATTAAATATGATTACCATGCATTAGTCAGTTAAGTTATGCCAGCTATGTTTAACATTATTCTGTAACAAAATTAGGTAGTACCTAGATAGGTACCAATTTGTTTGGCGGGCTCGGCGACATGGGTGTATGGGGCGCAGCCTGGTGGGTCACCCCGAAATGATCTAGTGCCCACCCCAAGATATTGGGCTACTCATTCCAAATTTTATACTGGACGCGATAATACGTAACATGTTCCCATCGGCCATAGCGCTTCAGGGGCCAAGACCTCCCTGAAAAATTACCCTAGATACCAATGGGCGGCAGCCAATGTTTGTAAACCTCTTGTATATATTGTGTTTGTACATACTATACATATATATTAATACTGATACTTATTTAAATTCCTTAAGTATTAAGCTCGTTATATATATAGATAGGTAATAATTATTTGTACATGACTCATAGTGATGATCTAGGTATGCGAGTAGTATTTTTATAAATGTTAAATAGTGTCGACTGAATCGAAAATGTTAATAAATTACCTATATATACTTAGTTAAGATTAAGTGGTATTAATTATAAAGTTATATTATCATTATTTTGGTTTAATTTTTAGTAGGTAATTGTCTTATTTGCGCTAAGAAGCACCTCTGTTAGAATTTGAGCTGTAGTACGAGTAATAATGATGATTAAACACAAAAATAAGTAACTGTTGTTTTCATTAACATGTCTTTTGGTTCCGTTTGCTTATTCGGTATAGTAGGTAGGTACAAGTTTCGTTAACGGTGCTTGTACGGAATCGGAACACCAATATATAACACAAGTCGCTTCTTCTATATGGCATATCGCTCTATATGGCAGTTATGGGACTGGGTCAAGCCGAGCCAAGCGTGAGTGTGTGTCTATTTGCAGTTCCGTTCAGTTCAGTGACAGCTGGGTTGGGCACGGGTTACTGTACCTACTGGTTAACAACTTAACATACAATCTTATATAAACGATAAGCCAATGGTATGTTTGTACCTTGGCATCAACCTCGAGACCTTTGATTAGATACTCCATGGTAGCTACAGAACTGCTACATAGTACATACATAACCTAGAAGAGATAACTTTCAAAACACTGTCGAGCAAAAATACGCGTCGCGTCGCGTCTGATTAGATAAATGTGATGTGACCATCACGACGTAAAAACCCGAGCGGTGCGGGCGCGGGGGCGGGGGAGGAGCGTTCCGGTCATACGGCAACAGTTCAGCAAGGTCGCGTCTCCTGCATGATAAGGCAACATGGATACTTCATACAAAACCTGAGAAGTTACGCGACACGGTAATACATACCTACTGGATCTTACATACCTTATCGTGCGTGTCATTTGCTAACGATACGCCACGCACGTATGAAAATGCGACTTCGTTTAATACATATATTACATTAACTGCCACTCATTGTTATACTAGCTTTTGCCCGCGACTTCGTCCGCGTAAAATTTGTAATTTTATCCGCATACAAACCTCCAAACCTTTTCTCCCTGTGTCCTTCCCCGGGACTCAAACTATGTCTGTACCAAATTTCATCTAAATCGGTTCAGCGGTTATAGCTTGAAGAGGTAACAGACAGACAGAAAATCTTTCGCATTTATAATATTAGTAAAGATAAAATAAAATATAAGTATGGATTATATAGATAAGGCTAATAAGCACATTGTATATCAAGCCAATTTGAATAGGTAGTAAAATAAATCTTCCTTTTAACCGGCCGAAAGGGAGAAGGTTCTCAATTCGGATGTAGCGATTTTTTTTGTCTCTTTTATGTTTGATCACCGATTACTCGAAGACAGCTGGGCTCATTTTGATGATTCTTTTTTTTTTATTTAAAAGGCAGGATCTTAAAAATGGTGAGGATCTGATTATTGGATCCTTGGGAAATCAAGGGTAACCCTCAAATTTTCTACGTAAATGACGTGTTTATTGTTCAACCTATTACAGACATTAAAAAGTAAAAAAAAAAAACTGCGTTTAAGAATCCCGACTTTACGCCAGGCCAAATGTGTAGTACATATGATGTTATATACGTACATTCGCCGCGCGTGACCTTGAGTGGGGTGCTTTGAAACCAGGCACAGGCTTCAAATCTTTGAAAATAAAAAAGCTAAAACGTTAAGTTTAAATTTAAGTTATTTTTTGCTTTTTAGATTTTGAAGTCAGTTTTTTTAAACGCAGTTTCTTTTACGGATTATATAATGGTACTACATTATATATACACATATTTAGATAAAGTTCAACCCAACGTTTCGGATTGAGGTCGTTTACGGGCAGATTGAGGTGTTAGGTATGTTGATGTTACTAGGTATCAGCAGAATACAGAACCTTCCGCTGTATCCGTAATCTTTGGTAGTGGAGTTTTATACTTAGATTTAGGTTTAATCTTAACATTTTGAACGGCACGCCATAACGGCATCTCCGTGTCCGTGTAACTAATGAGTAGTACTCTGTTTTTAAGCTGTATCAATAAAACACAAAGTAATGATTTAATATATGTTTGTAGCGACATCTATCTCGCCATATAAGAACTACGGACTCAGCGCGATGACGCAAATAATCCTACATCGCGCAAGTGAAATATGCACGCGAGATAGCATATATGCAGTAGCCCGCCAGGCACAACACCTCACCTGGTCGGAAGATCCTCCTTTTCAAATGGAGGGATTCACACCTCCATCCCTCCATATGTTGTTGATTAATATTTTGTATTTTTCTGTAACCTGTTTATTGTCTAGTATAGACGTCCCGGGCATCGTGGGTATTGGCCACCCGGGTCAGTCTGGAAATTTGCCGCCCCTTTTCTAGTTGTATAAAAACGACGTGGCACTTAATGCCGCCCCCTTTCATATGCCGCCCGGGACAATGGCCCCCTTTTTAGCCGTATGGAAATGCATTTACGCATTCCCCGCCGTCCGGGGAGCCGACGGAGATATGTCGGACTCCACCCATAGTGGGTGACTACCGACTAAAACCACACGGTCTTTCTTCTAAATCTTTTGGTCTCACCACCGAGTGCCGGGGTTACGGGAACTTAAATATTCTTCCGCGACCCCGGCGGTGGCCGACCGCCCTTGCGGTGCCCAGACTAGCCGCGGAGCGTGGACGCAATGCCGCGAAGCGCGCGGACACTCGACGCAGCGGAGCGCGCGCACACTCGACGCGGCATTTCCCCCTCGAGTGCCTCCACCTACTCGTGCTCCACCAGTCTTGTTTGCGGCCGCAGAGGATAGTAAGAGCGGCGCATCGTCATACACTTCTATTACCCTGCGGCTCCACCGCGACCACAGTTCAGCGGCTGTGGCCCCGCCGAGGCCGCGGAAGGTAGGGAGAGCGGTGCATCGCACTACCGACAGTCCTCCGTCCTCCCACCGTGGCCCCGAAAACCTTCAGCCGCGGTGCCTCCCATACGACACCGCAACCGCCACGGCAGGTTCCGCCTCGTCGCAGGCAACCTGCTGGGCTGGTCACACCCGCAGGTGCCCGCGACAGGGCCACTCTACAACCAGGCTTCGTGGGGAAATCCCGTGTCGGAGCGGTTCAACCTCTCGGGGATCCTCTTCGCTTGGCCGCGGAGTTGCGGACCCCCGGCACGACAAGCCGAGAACCCCGGAATAGGGGGGCCCATGAGCGTATCTAGTCCTACATCTTGGGGTGGGCCCGGCTTGACCGCTCAACTAGCGGCAACAACTATAGCTAGCAACTACTATAACTAGCAACTATAGCTAGCAACAACTATGCTAATTGCATGGGCATATGCCCATGCAATTAGCATAGTTATTATTTACCAGTTTCCTTTTTATTCCTTTATTTCCTTTTAACAAGTGAATGAATATGTTTATCTGGGAAGCATGTTCACTAGGGATGGCAAGATTGTGCAGATGTGGACGTAAATTATGTACATATGTTAGAAAAAAGATTGGCATGACATTTAACCCTACATAATCTTCTGGTGCCTACGTAGTCTACCTACATACTTAGTTACAGCAAAGTTAAAAGTATTGACTCCTAATTGTTGACAGAATTATGTTTTTCCGAGGCAAAATGCCGATACTTACACAGTTTTTTTCCTCAAGTAGGTACCACTTACGTCGCCTTCAGTGTTATCATACTTATTGATAAATAGTATTTTACCTATCTGTGGATATAGACTGTAGTCGAAGTAATATGATCTTTGGAAGAAGTGTAAACAAACAGTAGCAGGGCGCGTGCGTACACGCACACTGGTCAGATATATTGGCGCAGATGCACATCAACCAAGTGATTATTATTGGCGGCACTTAATGAAGGCCGTTTTGGCACATTCTAAAAGTTATGTGACTTCTTGTGTTACTGATTTTAATTATTATCAGAAATAACTAGAGTCAAGTGCGCGTCGGTCGTACAAATCTACGGGTACTTAAATGAGTAGGTAAACAATCCAATCAGTTTTAATTAAATGGTTTACTTTACACACATCAAAATTTATTCAAAGTTTAAGAAATATCCAACTTGAGCAGCACATCGACTTGCTTATGTATTGCTAAATTACCTTTATGTAAGCCACTAGGATTGTTTGTTTGGTGAGTATATTTTTTAAACACGATATACTGATTTCTATTCTATCTTAAAACTACTTTATATCAGTAGAAACAATAATGACTTACTTACTATACTAAAATATATTTTATTTCTTACAACTATAAATTCAATAGCTTTTAATTTAAGTTAGTGTGTCATGACACTATTGACAATAAAGTACGGGAAACGGACGTATTTGGTGCTTACTAAAAAGAAAAAAAAACACATTATTAACAACACGTTATAAGTAACTCTTTAATATCAATCTAAGGTCAATCATCAATTATTTAAATTTGTCAATTGGTACGTCAATGAAGAATGTTCCCTAATTTAGATATTTTACGCCACACATTTCAGCGGCAAAAAAAAATACTATCTATTTGTCGCTAAATATTGAGGTTGCCCTTTTTCGAATCCTTTTTCCATGATTAGATATATACTCACATTGGAAACCGTAAATAAATCAAATCACTGCGCGAGATACTTATTACTTACTGCCACAACTGTAGGTCTTGGCCCTGCGAGTTGCGACTAGCGAATTAGCGGAGTATTAAAAAATTACGTCACACCACAGTCACGTGACTGTTGGCAGGACTCGATATTTAGTGGAACTTTGAATGCCTGTAAAATCATAATTATTTTGTATTTTGAATGAAACAAAAGCCAGTGAATTTATATAAATATAAAAGCATTCCTATAAAAAAAACAAGTGATTTTGCATACCTATTAATATTCCTAATTACATGTTTAAATTGATAAAATCATGTCATAGAAACATCACTGCAGAAACGATGCAGAATTTATTGTCGCTAGTATTCAAAATTCTCTGATTTGTAAAGTATTTTTATTTATTTATTTATTTATTGCGGTAATAGAAACATACAGCGTACTTCAGCTGCGCCACAGAACTAACAAAAATTTTGTTATTCTGTGGCGCAGCTGATGTACGTCATCATAAATAAATTCATAATAAAAACAACTAGCTAGAGGCGTCGACAAGTTACGGAATCAAATGGGTTTTCCTCAATTTTTTCCTCAAACTCGGTTCTTCTAATTGTAAAATATGCTTATACAGATGTAATGAAATTGAAGTTAACCGTAGTTTAAGTGTAAATCTTTGCTAAAAAAGTGGTAACTCTTTACTACTGTACCAGAATTCACGTTCAGAACGTCAAGATAAAAGGTGCGTAGCAACGAACAAAGGTTTAGTGAGATCAAGCCTGGTAAGACATCACTGGTCGCTATGATCGCGTCGGGTTCGTGTTCGTGCAGTTCGTGCATCGCCTTGTAACTTTGTCCCGGGCACCTGGGAGTATGGCACGTGCGGTGCTACTGCTGGCGGCGCTGGTGGCAGCCGGCGCCAGCGCGAACGACCTTTGGTTAGGGCAGCCACCGCGCTGCCCAGACCAAATGTTGGAGCGCTGCAGTAGCCGCGGCTACGGACAAAACGAGTACACCTACATTGTAGATGGTGAGCTTCTCTTATTTTTACTTTACATGTCTCTTAAAACGAATAGGTGATATGCCTGAGTAATCGGTGGTGGATGAAGGTTTGAGGGCTATTGTTTGTACTTAGGTAAATATCCTAGAAACAGTATTGACTTATGCACACATTGCAACAGTGCCTCTGAAATGG
This sequence comes from Craniophora ligustri, assembly GCA_905163465.1. Lineage (NCBI taxonomy): Eukaryota > Metazoa > Arthropoda > Insecta > Lepidoptera > Noctuidae > Craniophora > Craniophora ligustri. Next base: position 15,419,995 of record LR990965.1, read on the forward strand.
AAATCTTTAGCACAAACCGACTACAAACACCGCCATGATCAATTGGCCTCAATCACCAGCACCTGTGATGGTTATTGAGGCCTATATTCAGCATTGGTCAACAATAGGCTGATATATAACACACCAGCATCTTGCATACAAACACAAACTTATAACCGACATGAACCAATAACCTACTATAAACCTCAAAACTCTGTTCAAAAATAGATACCTGAAAAGAAACTGGGGGTAGAACAATAACTGACAAACAAAACCATTTAATTAATTGATATTGCCATAACAAATTCACACAATACCTAATAGTACAAGATCCCTTTAAAAATGACCTACATCAAACTGGTTCATCAAAAGTATTTTATATCAAACTAGCTTTTGCTGGCGACTTTGTCTGCATAAAATTAGTAATTTTATTTCCACCCTTCTTATCCGCCTTTTAAGGGATGATTTCCGCGATGAAAACTGTCCTATACCCTTCCCCGGGACTCAAACTATCTCTATACCAAAATTCATTTAAATCAGTTTAGCAGTTATATCGTGAAGAGGTAACAGACAGACTGACAGACACACCTTTGCATTTATAATATAAGTAGTGATTAATTAAGTAAATGGGTTGTTTAAAAAAATTCTGTCAAGAATTTAAATAAAAAGAATAAAAAATTTTTTTTTTGATAATTTCAGCCATTTGGCTAATAGATAAATTAGGTACATACAAATCGAAAGTATGAAGCCAGAAAAGCAATAAATGTTACCCAATCTTTACATATTAGACATTTTACACCTGCCTGTTTATAACTCTGCGTGTGATATATACAGTAAGTGACATGGAGACACTTTCGAGAAAAAGGCAGTCAACGTTTTTTTTACTTCTGATGTTTCTCTCTAAGTATAAATTAAAATTAACTGTTCTAAAATGTTTTAGATGAAAATGTGTTTGTTTAATAATTTGTATATTTTCTTTTTTATTTAATAATAATATTTAAATTGTAAAGCTTGAAAAAATATGTATGTTATGGAATGGACTGATGATGAAAATTGTATAATATGTTTCAGTGATACTTGATGAAAAATACTTTACACGGTTTTAACTTTGTGAAAAAATCAACAGTATGTGCCCATACTGCAATCATAATAAGTATGCTTTGGCACCAATAGTGTCTTACTGTAATTATGCTTAAGCTTATTTGATTTTCTAAACCACTTTTTAAAGTTTTGAGTATACAGAAGTCCCAATCTCTACATTCCGAATATATACTTAACTCAATGTCGACCAAAATGTGACTTACTGTAATTATCATATGCGCGGCAGAACTGCCAACCCAAGAGTTATGATGGGTTATAAAAATAGACAACCTTATGTTTGCATGTTCTATAAGCTTCATACTTTAGATTGGTATGCAATTTATCCAATAACTGAAATTATCATAAAAAGAAATAATTTTCAAATTGTTAATTTATCATACTCTGGACAGATTTTTTTCAGACAATCCACTTGTAATACCTATATTTAGTTTGATATAAAATTATTTTTGTTCATTAACTAGTTTGCTGTAGGTCATTCTTAAAAGGATCTAAGATAAAATATTATATCAGAGGAAAGCACAAACTGTACACTTAGTCCCTAGAGTCCTTTCATCAACAGGTATTGTACCAAAATATCTCACAGAGGAAGCCTCAACATATTGGACATACCTACATACTCCATATACTTCAGAAAGCTACTATTCTAACCACCTGTCATATCACTTGAAAATTTATCATTAAATACTATCATCTTCTATATTTTCAATATAAACTTCCCTCATAAGCTTGACTGTAATATGCATGTGAGGTTGAGTTAATTAAACTCTGTTGCAAAAGAGAACAAAATTAATAAAATCTGATACTAATAATAAAAATATTTCTCCTTGCATAAACAAGACATGTAGAAAAAATGCAAATGTAGGGTATATTATTTTAATAAAGAATAGGAGAATTATACATACTAGGGTAATATATTAAGGTATATTATTCTAGTAAATTTAATTTATTGTTCTGCACATGCAAACATAGAGCACCTAGATTTGTATGTAAGTTTTCTGTACACCACATTTAGGTGGTCTGTGTATGTTAATAATAATAATAATGACTAAATACATTAGAGCCTTGTACAATAATTCTTATGAGCTAAATCTAAATATAACTAGGTATTCACCGTAGGCTGCTAAAACTTAATGACTCCTGACTTCCAAACTAGGTCGAAATACCTGTATCTCGGAAATCAGGGCTCTTCCGGTAATAATCATTTATTTATTTTTAACAATAACTAATTTGAAGGTGTAAGGACTATATTATGATATACAGTCGACTCTCGTTAATTTGAAACTCTAGGGACTCTTAAAATATTACGAATTATCGAGTGTTTGAAATATCAAATGGTTCGAAATTTTTGAGAGAAAATAAATAAAACTTCGAATTATTAAGTGTTAATTAATTTTTATTTATTAACTGCTATTCTTTAACAAAGACAAAAGTTTAGAGGTATATACATAATGTGAATTAATTATTCTTTTGAAAGAACTCTGTGATACTGGTTTGCTTCAAAACACATTGCTGCTGCTCAGACTGCTCAATAACTTTTTTGAAGAGAAAAAGTCCCTGAAATGCTTTTTCATCACTTTCGTTTTGTAGACAGAATCTTTGTAAGATATCCAATGAGGCTCTTGCTTCCTTAACTAACACCTCCGCCAAAGGTTCAAAAACAAAAGCGCGTGTACGATGATAAAAGTTTGAACTTGCCTCAAAATGTACATACCTACTTAAAATCTTTCTGCGTCTTTCTCTCTGCAACTTTGAACTGTCGAGTGTTTGACGTCGACGAGTTCGAATTAACGCGTCGATTTGTTGCGTAGCACTGATTTCTTCGTTCGAATTACCAAGTGCACAAAAATCTATTGATTTAATTCGAAATATCAAGAGATTTTGTAGGGAACTCGTGTTAACTTTGAATTATAGAGAGGTTCGAATTATCGCAGGTTTGAATTAACGAGAGTCGACTGTATATAATATTTATATGCAGGAGTGACTTTGAAAGAATGCGACAAAATTAAATATAGTATTATAGTATTATTAGTAGTATTAGATGTGGAATCAAGAAAATTTAGAGCGTGACAATATGTTAAATGTATAAGTGCTTTTTGACCCTGTAAAAAATCGTAAAAATGGCGAAAGTATTATGATAATAATTCCGCGTATAACCGTTGTCTTTGCGTGTGCCAAGAACCTATGAACGAATCGCGCCCCACCGCCGCGTTCGCGTTTTTTTGCGTGTTGGACTTTCTTGCGTGTTTGTTTCTTGCGCGTTTCTTGCTTGTGATAATTGTAAAGCCAACTTTCCCTTAATACTTTTCTCGGCTTAGGACGAGCAATATAAAAAAAAAGCAAAATCAAAGTAGATGCTCTACGTTGAGCGTGTGTGCAGGGTAAAACTGCCGAAATCCCAAAAATTTTTGATTCTCAAAATTCTTCGTATTGGGATATTGAATCCCGAAATCACCGCTGCGTTTCATGCAAATTGTTTGTAGTATTGTACTAACCATATCTAGATACTGACCGTTGATAAATGGTAGACGGCTGTTTTCTCCTGTCCTAGACATTTTGATATCACTGTATAACCATATTGTTGCTACACAAAACACAACCTAGCCATTAAAACCAAAAACCAATTTATGTCCTTCACAATTTAGATTCTAAAAATTACATTTTAAAATGAATGGGTAATCGTTCCTGAACCTACCATTGTAATATTGTGTATGAGTGAGGGTTAAACAAGACGAATGGAAGAATGTGGTATGTGTGAGTGTGTGTGATGTGTATGAATGAGTTTGTGTATTAAAGAGTATGAGTAGAAGTATCTCCGGTTGTGGTTAGTTTTGAACGTATAAAATAATTTCGTGTCATTATAATCTAGGTTTAGGAGCCATTTGGTGTCATTTTTTTTGCATTTATGCTATTTAAAAGGATATAGGTAGGTATAATAATATCTGAGCCGAAGATCGAGCTCTGTGGCGTTCACTAGGGGAGGCCTACGTCCAACAGTGGACGAATACAGGCTGATGATGATGATGATGATAATAATAATATTTGTTATTTTATTGTTTATAAGTACTTAAATCCTCCTAGAAAAGTGAAAAATCTCTGAGAAAATGTAGTGTTGCAAACTTTAGATACACACACTGCATGTTTTCTGCGTTTCTGGAGGACAACAGCTGCAGGGTCATACTGCAAATACCCTGCATTTTGCATCATATATGTATATTGATTATATATAACGGATAAGGAGCTTCCATAGTGCTTTAAAAAAATGTGACGTCATCATTGCCGACGTCAAATTTGCCTTCAGAATGATGATGACTCATTTTGGGTCTTCGAAAGAAAACTTCACTTTAAAGGTTTAGGCTTTGTTCCGACTATTCAGTAGATGGTTTATGTGAAGTTTGCACAAAATCGGTCGAGCGGTTCTTCATTTGTCGACCTATAATGTGGCAAAACAACGTTTGCTGGGTCAGCTAGTTCATAATAAAAATGACTCTAATTTGATTAATCCATATAGGTACCTATAATTGGTGTTTCTTGGTTGTCCTTATTATATGTGTAGAGAGATACGTAGCCACATTGCAGATAACAACCATGACAAATAACTTTATGTACTATAACAAACAAAAGTAAGTAGTCACTTCAAGTGCCTCGTTACATTACTTTAATAACTTCATCAAATTATTATGGTATGTGTGTTATTTTTATCTTATAATTGTAAATTAATAACAGGAAAATACATTCCATTACTTAATACATTGTGTGTGTACAAATACCTAACAAAAATAATATGTACAAAGTTAAAGAATATATATTATATACCATACAACACCATATCACGTTTTATCCACTAAGGATTAGACAGAGATATGCCGCACCTGATGACTTCATTCAACCTATCTGATTTATTATTCAACGGCTAATTAATGGTTGGCAACAGTAAAACAGTGTGGCAGTGTACACCTTGTGGGTAACTGTGATTTTTGAGAGTTGGCGACCGCCTTTAGCGTTTTTAGCTGCTTCAGCGACTTCGCCCGCGCGCTATTTAATTTATAAAATGTTCATATATTCGTTAGGTTCGCCCGCTCTCGCGTTCTAGATCCCTTAGTCCTAATTCGTTTCATTTTCTTAATTAAAAGTAGCCTATGTTGCTTTTTATACCACTAGCTATCTGCAAGTGTAAGTCCTGTCCAAAATGTTCCGGCTGTTCCAAAGATTAGCCGGAACAGACACACCAACAACACTTTTTAAATTTGATTTTGCGTTTAAAGTGTCCTATAAGTACTCATACTTTTATATGTGTTTAGTAAAATCCTGTTAATTTGAAATTACAAAAAGACACTTCAATTTTAAGGCGTATAATACCTATATTTGCAATATTGCTTGGTGCAATACCAAGCTTTTATGTGAGTTCAAACTCTTTTGAATAAAATTGGATTGAGTTTTGAAACATGTTTCAAAATAAAAAGTAATTTAAATCAAAAGCACTGAGGAGTATTGATATCAACTTCGAAGCAAATGACCTCCAAAATAATTTTATATCTCTTTTTAACCCCGTTAGGGGATGAATTTCGATAAAATACAAAATACGTATTCCATCAATTCTGTTAAAGAATGTTTATGCAAAATTTTTGGTTTTGGTCCATAACGATGTTAAATACCAAATTTCATAGTTCTAGGTCAACGGAAAGTACCCTATGAGTTTTGATTCCCTTGAGAGTGTCGTTTTTTACTGATTAAACGGCCATATCTTTTCTTTACGTAAACTTAGAAATTTGATTTTTTCACGACTTCATAGGACCGTAGAACTGAGTATATGTTTTAAATTTCAACTCGATACCTTAACGTATTTCCGAAATAAAGGGTCTTGACAGACATACAGACGGACAGACAGACGGACAACAAAGTGATATTATAAGGGTTCCGTTTTTTCCTCTTGAGGTACGGAACCCTAAAAATGATATACTATACTACCTAACCTTCAAACCAATTAGTTGTAATATGCTACGTTCGCCCTGTCTTACTCTCTCTCAATCGGTCTCGATCGCTCTCTCTCTCTTTTTCGACACTTTCGTTGCACGTTACATCTGTAAAAAATTTACCCTCATGCGTTTAAAGAAGTTTCACTTCAAAATTTATTTTAATGGGACTAGTAACCATTAAGATCAATTTAAAACACTTTCTGAACATACATAAAACATTTCTCCCCTATTATGGAATTATCAACTACTTCTATTGTTAATTGATTTTACGAGCAAAAACAATTAAATAGATCTACTTTATGCTAATTAACCTAGACACGTATAATGGCCAATTTGACACATATTTTTAGGGTGTTTTTATAGTAAAATAATTTTAACAAAACACGTAAAATGGCCAATGTGCAGTAAATAAAAAAACCGGCCAAGTGAGAGTCGGACTCGCGCACGAAGGGTTCCGTACAAAAATAGGCAAAAAATGTCATTTTTGTATAGGAGCCCCTTAAATATTTATTTTATTTTGTTTTTAGTATCTGTCGTTATAGCGCCAACAGAAATACAACTGTCTAGCTATCGCGGTTCTTGAGATACAGCCTGGTGGACAGACAGACAGACAGACAGACGGACGGACAGACAGCGAAGTCTTAGTAATAGACTTCTGTTTTTACCCTTTGGGTACGAAACCCTAAAAATAATACATGTGTATAAAATATACTATATTATAAATAAGGAGAATAGTAATTGTCTTAGCAAACATACAAAGTTTCGTAAACTTCCGTTGTATCAATCTAACATACTAGTAAATTTAAACTTTGGAAGTCTCTCCTGTAAAGTTGTAATTTTGCATTTTGGCCCATATACATAGGACGCATCGATATATGTAGCATTGTGTCACCAACATTATAAGTAATTTATTAATTATTGGAATTGCTCATAGGTGTTCATTTTGGTTTGCTTATTGGGTTTGCTAGTTTTAGTTGTAACAGGAACAAGATATTATTATTATGATATTATTATTATTATACAGGTTCGATAGTGAAAATCGAATACGCTGACAGTGGCTACTTTACATTGAACTGTCCAGACGGCTTGTCGCTTGATAATCCAGCTCTACCGCGCTTCGAGTCACAACTCCGCGTGAACAAAGTGCAGCTGACGAACTGTCCGCCCCCGCAAGACTCTTACGCCGCCGTGCTGCGCACGCTCAACGTCGCCGTGCTCGACAAGCTCAAATTGGACCGCGCCGGCAGCCTCGCGCCCAAGCACTTCGGCGGCCTGCGGCAGCTGCTGGCGCTCGAGCTGGTCGATGCGACCCTGCAGTCCGGCGCGCTGCAGCCGCTGGTGGCGCTGCGGCGCCTGCTGCTGGACCGCGTGCGCCTGCAGCCGGACGAGCTGCTGCGCCTGCCGCTCTCGCTCGAGACTGTACACCTGATGCGCATGGGCACGCCGCTGCCGGCCGCCGTGTTCGACCGCCTGACCGCCCTCGTCAACGTCACAGTGCGCGACGCGGCCAGCGTGGACGTGCAGCCGAGCGGCGCGGTGCAGGTGCTGGCGTTGGAATGGCCGGCCGTGCGGCTGCCGGACGCGCTGCCCGCCGCGCTGCGCCGGCTCACGGTGCACGGCTGGGACGCGCCGCGGCCCGCGCCGTGGGCGGCGTGCGAGGCGCTGGACACGCTGGAGGCGCGCTACGCGACGGTCACGCGGCTGCCGGGCGGCTGGCTGCAGCGCTGCGCGCGCGTGCGCGTGCTGCGCGTGCTGGAGACGCCGGGGCTGGTGGAGCTGGCGCCCGACGCGCTGCGCGGCGCGCGCCTGCTGCAGGAGCTGCGCGTTGCGGACTGCGCGCTGGAGACGCTGCCCGTCGGCCTGCTGGACGACGCGGAACAGCTCAGCCTGCTGGACTTGTCCGGGAACCGCCTGCGTGAATTGCCGAGGTGACATCACTGACTTTTTATATTTTTCTACTAGGTATCAGTCGCGACTAGGCTTCTTGCCCGCTTTCGGCTCGACTTTGAATAGATCGGTCATAGAAAGGGCGGACGTCGTTCGCGGCTGCTCGTATAGCGTATGATTTTTTCACAGTGGGCTATTCGCGAGGAGCAAAAACAGCCTGCAGACGCTGAACCTGTCTAAGAACCTGCTCACCACGAAGGTGTTCTCGTTGCTCTTGACTGCCACGTCGCTCACCACTCTGCAACTCAACAGTAACGTCGATTTGAAGGATTCGTGCGGAAACGCGTCTGATCTTGTGCGACGTAATATATACACAATATTACATTTATTAGGAGCTTTTCTTAGTTCAATTTCAGTAATATTACCACTACCATAAACTAGCATCCCTAGCATCACTAGCATCACTAGCATTACTAAAATATACCTAAAGCATAAGCTACAAGGTGGTCCTACTCTGACTTTTATAAAAATCCAATAACACTGCTCAACCTGCAAATCGAACCCAGGACCTTACGTTCAGCTGACCATGTAGTTCATAATTTCACATATTGTGTTCCCATGCTCGCCCGCAGGTTCACTCGATGTAGAAGTCAAATAAAGATTACGCTGTTTAAAGCACTTTGCCAATCTTTTTATTCGAGTGGCTTGTGGGTGATGTGTACGCGGCGATCCTATGACACTCTGCGGGTCCAATACAACAATGCTTTCAGGATGCTGTTGGGGCTTCCGAGGCACTGTAGCGCGTCTGGAATGTTTGCTGCTGCGCATGCAGATGGCTTTAAAGCGGTAATCCATAAAAAAAAACAGCTTCTATGTTGTACCGTTTACGGAATGCCACCAACAGCATTCTGAAAGTCATTGCTGCTAGATTTGACTGCCCTATCCAAAAACATTGGGTAAGGGTAGTCGACGGAATGCTCTAGGTTAAAAACTGTAAGACACTAACACTACTAACATGGTTAGCTAATATTGTTACTAACATACTAATCATATATGGGCATTTGTCTGAAATAAACGTTTTTCTATTCTATTCGTTTTTTTTTTATTGTATACAATTTTGTAGGTGCGTCACCATTGCAGTATTTAAGTAAGCTAACCAAGCTGTACCTACGCAACACCAGCGCTACCCTGATCTGTCGCGACTGGCGCGAGAACATGCCCCATCTCGACACGCTCGATCTCGCCAACAACAACATCACCGTCCTCACGGTAAGCCATCCCCCATACCGCGCCCGCCCCCGCGCCCCGTCCCCGCCCCCGCCCGGCCGCGTCTCACCGCCGCGCCTTGTTTCAGCGCGCCGACGTGCACTTCCAGGGCGGCGTAGACGTGGACGTCAACCTGGTGGGCAACAACGTCACCAAGTTGGACTTCTCGCGCGACGACTACAAGCTCGCCGTGGCCGGCGAGCCGTCGCGCGCCGTGCTGAGGCTCGGCGCCACGCTCCGCTGCGACTGCGACGCGTACTGGGCGGCGCGGCTGCTGCGCGAGCGGCCCGAGCTGCTGCGCGCGCCCGGCGCCGCGTGCGCCGCGCCCGGCCGCGCCGCGCTGCGCAGCGTGCCCGAGGCCGAGCTGGTGTGCGCGCTGCCGCCGCTGTGCGCCGGCGTGCCGCGCTGCGCGTGCGCCGTGCAGGACGCGCCGGGCGCCGTGCCGTTCGCGCTGCGCGTGCGCTGCGAGCGCGCCAACGTGTCGCGCGTGTCGCACGTGGTGTCGCGCGTGTCGGCCGCCGTGCGCGCGGCCGGCGACTACTTCCGCACCGAGTCGCCGTCGCCGTCGCCGTCGCACTTCATGTGGCACCTACATTTAGCGCACAACGAGATCGACGCGCTCCACGCCGCCGATCTGCCGGAGCATCTGTCGGTGAGTTTGTACAATAAGTACCTATTTTTATTGTCAGTATACCTATACCCTACTGAGATACCGTGTAAAATAATTACGAACGTAACGGCTCGGCGGCGAGCGTTATAGAGGTTTATCTGTTGACATGTACAAATAGCAATAGCTAACCGCAACGAAACAAAAATAAGCTGACGAACGTTCATCGCGGCGCATCCCTCGCGTCAGTCTGCGGCCGTCCTCTATCGATATCGACGTAAGACGCGCGGCGGTCGTCGTGCGATTCCGGTTTCATTGAATAGGGATGTTGACACTAATCACAAAATCGTGTTTCGTGTTAGTTTTATTATAGCTTGTATTATTAGAATATCGAAAATCTCATAATTTTTATTTAATATATCAAATTCAATTCATTAAAACTAGTTTTAAAAGTTTTATTTATCACCAACTGTCACGTGACTGCAAAACATCAAGAAGAGCGCATGACGTCACTAACCGATAAACAAGCCGCAAACATTTCTGATTTTGTGTTCATACCGACGCGAAATTGTAAAAATTTGTAAAACATTGTGTTAATTTAGATTTTTTGTATTCACTTTTATACGAATTAAGCATAAATTCGACAAATTCTCATCAATCGAGATCCATGTTTAGCGGTTAGTGACGCATGAAATCGTGTGACAGCTGTGACAGTGTTTTGGCGGGTAAAATAAATATTCCTTTATTTTAGTATATTTTCTCATAGAAAATACTTATATTTTTAAACTAGCTGTTACCCGCGACTTCGTCCGCGTGAAATTTAACGAAAAATTTAATGTTCATATTCATGCATTGGTCAGCTCCCGCGTTTTTAAGTCATACGGAACTCTAATTCGTTTCTTGTTCTTAAATTAAAATAGCCTAAGTTACTCCTTATAACGATGGTGAAAGTCCCCACAAAATCGGTCCAGCTGTTGCAGCAATTAGAAGGAACGAAGAGAGAGACAGACAAACATTTTAGAAAATATTTTTTTGTGTAATTACCGTATACATACTTTTATATAATTATGAAATTACAAACAGAAATTCCAATTTTAAGGAATATAAAATATTTGCATTGCATCAAGCTTTCATGTGAGTTCAACCTCTTTTGAATAAAATCGGATTGAGTTTTCAAGCATGTGTCAAAATAAAAAGTAATTTAAACCAAAAGCACTAAGGAGTATTGATATCACCTCCAACATAATTCTCTATCTCTTTTTAATCCCGTCAGGGATTGAATTTCGATAAAATACGAAATACGTCTTCCATCAATTCTGTTAAAAAATGTTTATGCAAAATTTTAAGTAGATTGGACCAAGGAATCACGTTGTCTCGTACAAACTTGGTCCCCCTATCCCCCCCCCCCCTTTGGGCAAAATTTCGGAAAATCCTTTCTTATCGGATGCCTACGTCATACAAAGACTGCACTCGCCAAGTTTCATTGAAAATCAAAGAAATTTCATATTAACTTTGCACCCCCATTTTTACAAATATAAACTGGAAGGCCCATGTTCAAACAACCGCCCAAAAGCTATCAAAGTTCACATATGCCTTAAGAGAATTAAAAAAAGCCACAGACTTAAAAACAGCTATGTCAGCTTACTATGCTTATGCATATTCATGGTTGAACTACGGAATTGTAGTATTATATGGGGAAATGGAGTAGATGTAACAAGATTATTTATCTTACAGAAAAAATGCATAAGGATACTTGCTAATATTACAGACCCTATTGAGAGTTGCAAACCATACTTCATTAAATATAAACTTCTCACAATAACCAGTATTTATATATTAGAAACTTGTAAATTTGTAAAAAACAACCCATCACTTTTTCCTTTAGCCAAAGATCAACGCCCGCAACAGCGAAATTTACGATACCAAAATAAATTGGCCTTACCGAGCTCAAAATTAGCCTTATTTCATTCCGGCCCGTTGGTAATGTGTGTAAAAATATTCAATAAAATCCCAGAAAACATAAAAACAATTGAGTATGAAAATAAATTTAAAAACGAACTACAAAAATATTTAATATTAAAATGTTATTACACCCTAACTGAATTCTTCACTGATAAATAAATACAATAAATAAATAAAATAATAAGATAAGAAATTTTATAACATACATACATGACATGACACATTCATAATATAAACACTCAGATTAAGGACACAAAAAACAATGTCATAAGTCTACATAATTTTGTGAGCATAATTATAATTTTTTTTTATTATTTCATGTATGTACCTATAATTTAATTTTAAGTCATTGCTGTGCCCTAACGGGGTTCATGTTTGATACCACATATGTCTTTACTATCTTTGTAAACAACATGATTGCAAATAAATGAATATGAATATGAATACCCCTTTAAAGGATGATTTTTGAAAAAATATTTTACACGTATTTCATAACTTTCAATGAAAAACCTTCAAACCGAATTTCAACTGAATAACTTAAAAAACAGCCAAGTTACATACTAACCTTACACCCCCGTTTTACCCCTTTAGGGGGTGAATTTTCAAAATTCCTTTCTTAGTGCTCCCCTACGTTATAAAAGGAATCCCTGTGCAAAATTTCAAGTTTCTAACCCTTATAGTTTAGGCCCTGCGTGGATATGTCAGTCAGTCAGTCAGCTTCTCCTTTTATATATATAGATAAAATATATTTTTTTATCATAAGCAAGAGTCGATCTTTGAAATAAAAACAATTCCGAAAAATTGTCAACATCCCTATTCGGTCGGCAGGTGCTGGATCTGCAGTACAACAAATTGTCCATCGTCGACGCGGACGAGGCGAGCGCGGTGCTGAGCGACTCGTCGCGGCGCGTGTGGCTCGCGCACAACCCGCTGGACTGCTCGTGCGGCGCGGCCGAGGCGGGGCTGGAGGCGCTGCGGGCGGCGCGCGGCGCGCTGGCGGACCGCGAGCTGCTGGCGTGCGCCGGCGGCGGCCGCGTGGCCGGCCTGCCGCCCGCGCGCTGCGCCGGCCCGCCGCGCGCCGCGCTCGCCGCCGCCGCCGCCGCGCTGGTGCTGCTGCTGGCGGCCGCGGCGCTGCTGGGCTCGCTGGCGCACCCCGCCGTGCGCCTGCGCCTGAAGGCGGCGCTGCACCGCCGCGGCTGGCTGCCGGCCGCCGAGCCGGAGGACGAGCGCCGCTTCGACGCGTTCGTGTCGTTCTCGCACGGCGACGAGCGCTTCGTGCGCGAGCAGCTGGTGGCGCGGCTGGAGAGCGGGCCGGCGCCGTACCGCGTGTGCGTGCACTACCGCGACTGGGCGCCGGGCGGCTGGATCCCGGCGCAGATCGCGGCGTCGGTGCGCGCGGCGCGGCGCACGGTGTGCGTGGTGTCGCACCACTTCCTGCGCTCGGCGTGGGCGCGCGCGGAGCTGCGCGAGGCCTACGCGCTGGCGCTGCGCGACGCCGCGCCGCGCCTCGTGCTGGTGCTGCTGGACGAGCCCGAGCGCCTGCCGCTGGACGACCGCCTGCGCCGCTACATCAAGGCCAACACCTACGTGCGCTGGGGCGACCCGTGGTTCTGGCAGAAGCTGTGCCTGGCGCTGCCGCGCGGGCCGGGCCGCGGCCGCGCGCCGGCCGACGACTCGGACGCCGCGCAATACGCGAGTGACGACAAAACATACGACGCTCAATACGCGAGTGACGTTGAACCGTATCATGCACAATACGCGAGTGACATTAAACCGTATGACACGCTATACGCGAGTGACATTAAACCGTATGACACGCAATACGCGAGTGATATTAAACCGTATGATGCACAATACGCGAGTGACATTAAACCGTACGATGCGCAATACGCAAGTGACGTCAAAACATGCGGCGCGCAATACGCAACTGACGTCAATTCATGCACCCTGCCACTACGCGCTCAAGTATAAATGCATACAAAATTAAACAAATAGAGACTGATTTTGAATCTCCAAAAAACGATCGCTTAAGGTGTTCACATACGAAAGGTTTTGATAGGCTTCTTAAACTCGAATACATGAAAACCTTTGAATCAAAAAGTTATCTGAGACACAATACTCAACTGTGCTCACTCAGCTTCTATACTAGGTAATTAAGTATCAAATACATCAAAATACTCAATTATTTTTTATTCATGAGTATTGTACAGTTATTTATAGCATATCGCTATGGAAGTTAATAATGTGAGTTTTGTCTTTCTGAATTCAGATCCCATTGAGATTCGAGTTTGCTTTTTGACAATAATTATTTTATTTTCTTTTGTCGGTATTTATTGTAAATAAATGTAATATAACCTATGCCTAGACTTATAATAATAAGCAACTATGTGTCATAAAAATAGACTGTTGTATGATAATATTTTTATATACACCTTAATAAAAGGAATATTTTTGCGATTATTTTTTATTTCTACTGTCAGATCCATTCCTCTTTGTCCAACAATATCAAAAATAAGTGAAAAATGCATGTATACGCAGAGTATTTTATTTATCTATATAGGTATATATAGACATATTACCTACATACATTATATAAACACAAAATACTAGAAAAAACAAGAAGGTTGAAAATAAAACAGTTTTTAACGTTATTATGCGAGTTGACATAAAAATACCTATATGCTCAGTATATTATAACATTACTCAGGCCTTTGACTACGTAGACCGAGATATATTGTTCAATAAACTGGATGCTTACGGCATTAGAGGCAATGTCTAGAATCTAATAGAATCATATTTAAAGAAAAGAACAAAGAAACTGAACGCTAGCGGAGTTACAAATCTGGGTACCTATAGAGCAACCGAACAATCAAATATGACGTACCTCAAGGTAGCGTTTTAGGACTAACAGCGTTTTAGACCTTCTGTTTATCTATACAGTTTTGATTTTTCCGATAGACAGTAATTCATCACGAAATCTTCGGCAGATGGGTCGTTTAACAATGCGACTGTCTGTCAATACTTGACAGAGCACCACACATTTGAGGTAAGCTTTTAATTCATTCAGGCATCAGTTGATGTTTGTGGAAATCACCACCGTGACTATAAAATCTTTGCGACTACAAAACATCTCGAGTCAATACTTCGAATGCATCGCCAAAACATGTGCGACAATGGGATAGGTAATGTTCCTAAATGAGGAATGAAAATATAAGCCGAATTACGAGATTGCAGAAACGGCGGGTTTTTCACAATTGTTGTATTTGCCCAGTATCTCGACATGTGCTCTGATCACAACTTTGACATGAGCTCTAGCGCATTCTTGAACTGCCTCACAAATGCATCATGTTAATGTAATACTAACTTACGTATTGTAATAGGGGCATGGGCGTACCCACGGTGGGGCAAGGTGGGGCAGCTGCCCCTCCCTGTGCTCTGACCCAAAGATAAGAATTTTTAAACAATATAAAATATTTATATGAGTAACTACTTTAGAAAAACCGCGCCACACAATGCAGTAGTCGAAAAATATAGATTTGCGCAAAATGGTGCAATTTTTTATGTAAAGAATAACTGACACCTTGAAAACATCGTAAAAATCCTGAAATTCAAAGCAAAAGTTTCAATAGCCCTAGCGAATTTAATCGTCGGCGACTTTAATGAAGATTTTGGAATTCCATGGATTGATAAAAGGCATGGATGGTTCCTTACCTAATTTTATAAATTATTTATCTAAGGCTGCGATTTTTTTGAGCAATTCCCACTAGCGCCAGCTTATTCACTATTTACATTCACTCATTACAAAAACATAAGTAGTTTTCTTCCTACAGGAAGACTGGTCACAATTCTTTCAGCTGCTGCGTACAAGACACAAGTACGAAGTCTAAACTGTCAGTCAAGATTATTCGACTTATGGAGAAGAGGAATGTTAGTCCCAGGCAACTCCGTTAGAGACGCGGGCACCTAATCGAAATATCTACAAGCTTGGCGAGGTACGGCAAGACACGGAGTTTATTAGAATGACGTTTCATTCTAATAAACTCCGTAACCCTAAAAAATCGTGGGTCAAAAGTGGTTTGAGAAGACCCCGACGGACGAACGTCACTTCAAGGCCGGAGATATTCGCTGAGATAGTGACCCCAAACCAGTAAGGACGATTCCCGGGCCACTTTAACCTGCCACTATACTGATGAGCTGCCAGACTTCAGCCTCGTCGAGATCGAGATTGCCCTCAAGCAGCATAAACATAGAGAAGCCACGGGGGAGGACAGAGTTACTTCGAAGCTCTTGAAAGCATCAGGAAAACCTGTACTTTGAGAACTCCAGAAGTTGTTTATCTCTGTTTTCACCGATAGGAGAACCCTCAATGGCGTGGAACAAAAGCATAGTAGTATTATTTTTCAAGAAAGTAGACAAATCTACTGAAAAGCTACACATCTCCCTTTTGAGACACGTCTATAAGCTCTTCTCGAAGGTAAACTCAAATCGTATAGCAAGAAGACTTGACGTAAATTATGTTCAGTAGGGGTTACGGGACCACAGACCTCATCCACTCATTACGGCAGGTTACAGAATACTATTTTATGAACTATGAGAAAGCCTTTGATTCAATTAAAACGTGCAATCCCCACAGAAAACTGTGGGGATTGCAGCGATACCAAGTGGACTAGCGGTATATCGAAGTAATGATGTCATATTCCAGAAACTATTCACTAACTACTACATTGTCTCTGGAGGATATGTTTAGACAATTAGCAAACTGAAGTAGCGATGGGCCAGTCACCGAACCGAAAATTTATTATTAATAACAAAAGACCTGAATTGGCGTGACAGGCCAATGTAAGAAAGAAAGAGGCTATCGGCAAGCAGTAGGTTAGTGCAGACTATAAAGAATATTAATAAAATACACGGACGTCAAATAAAACAGTCCTCTGTGTTATAAATTTCCAGAGGACTGTTATTTTTATGTAAAAATGTCATACGAAGTATCAGTTTAAATATTACTTCATAACACAGAAACAGCTATAAATTATCACACTGAGCAATATTTTTGTTAAGTAAATATAACACATAAAACACCGTAAAATAGACTTACCAGAGGAATGTTCACTCAACACTACAGAGACGTGGCTCCCACATAGACGCGGAGTTGTCACTGCGCAAAATAGCAACGACTTGTTTACCATGGCAACCGAGAAAACTTCACATTGTTAACGTTCCATTTCACGTGAAATGTAACCATAATAGTAGTGTTTAATATTTTTGTGGCGCTGGAGGACGAGGACTGTTGAAAATGTATGAACAAATTCGAACACAAGTTTTTAGTAGGTACTAAAAATTATATAAAATTATAATAGTTTTTTGTTCACATGCATTCAATATTCTTTATTGTTTATAGAGTTATAACATTTTTAATTTTTAAATACAACTAATAAAAATGAACCGAATCATACTCGATCCGGAATTAGGACATAACAGAGGACTGTTTTTAGTGGGTTTTAGACCGAATTTATGAAATGATTATGATTCTAAATATTGATTAAGATTGGCTCCTTAAATAACAGGTTATATATTATTTAATAAATATTAATTATATTTTAATAAATGAAACTATGCATTAATATAGCCAAAGTAAAAAAAATATTTTTGGACCATGATTTTCCTGTTAGTAGAGAAAGGCCCATATTCAAGGAACTAAAGATTTTGACTTTGGTATCGTTGTATATTCTAGAAATTAGATATCGATATCAATATCAGAGCTGGCAATAACGATAGCAAAAACGCCCGTATTTACTGGCAACATAGTCGGGCGGTGCAGTGGGACGACGCGCGGTGTATCACGCCATCCTGAATCCTGCGCGAGCCAGTCAGGGAGCGGCCACGAGCGTCGGTTCGGCGAGTTCCGGCTTTGCGCTGCGCTCAGCCACTTCCTTCACGCGCGCAGGAGTGAACGGTCGACGATCGCGATTTGCGAGTGTAACGAGGCCCGCCTCAGACCAAAAATAATCTTGTGATCTTATACTAAACATTTATAACGTAATAATTATTAGAAAGTACATGTCCACCAGTTTTATTTTTTTTACGACTTTACCTTACGCGTAGACGTTAACAAGTGGTCACCGTGACAGGACCTACCATAAGCAGTCGCAGCCTGCCATCCATCCAGCCGGGCGGCGCGGCTCGGCGGCGCGGCTCGGCGGCGCGGCTCGGCGGCGCGGCTCGGCGGCGCGGTGGCGGAGGCGGCAGCAGCGGGCTGCGTGGCCGGTTCGAGCGAGAAGGAAACGGACGAGCTGCTGACCGCTAGGGGAGCCCGGTGAACACGTCGACCGAAGGTCTAGCCCAGGTAGGTAAGGCCTGATCCTTTGTATATCTTTTCATCAACCCTGTGTTGTCGCGCTGTGAACCAGTGGGGCGGCTTGCTGGTCAATATTAAAATGTCAAGATGTTGCAAATTCATAGGTTAAATTGCACGTGGGCTTAAGCCGTGTGATGCTAGGCTAAGTGCAATGGGGATTATTTTATGGCTCGTCACATTGCTTTGTAGGGTTATATTCATAACATTTGGCACCCACGCTTCGCATAGATAACCTCATATGTGTGCATGGGCGCCGGCAGGGGGGGTGCCAGGGGGTGCATTTGCACCCCTTGGGAATCTCGGGATCAACAGGAATTATAGACGACTGGGTACCTATATGTATAATAAATGCATAATGAATGGTCAGAAAATTTAAAATGTCTCGAACATTCAGACTAAAGTTTCATCTTTTTATTAACAATCATGTACGGCAAAGATTTTAAGAAAACTAAAATCTGCACCACCTGGAAATTATTTCTGCCGGCGCCCATGTATGTGTGTTTTTTTTTATCTAAGCAACCTGACATTTGAGTTCACGCATTTAATTTTAAGTATGCAATCCCGACTGATAAGCCGCACCCTGTAACCTTACCAGCCCTATGGCCGGGGTCATGAGATTCGCAAAAGCATGCACCACAACCCCGACATGTTGCCTACTATAATTGTCGGCACGAGTCGTGAGCACAGATTTTATTAATGAAAGCCATTTTACGCGTGTACGCTTTCGGCCCAATTTGTTCAGTATCGGTTTACCAGTCAGAAACTGTCATGTGCAGCGTCGGCGCCCCTCGCCATCGTCATTCCGCCAAAGAGACCGAAAATTTATGGAATGCGCAAGTAAGTTTGTGCTCACGACTTGTACCTATATCTGCTGATTGATTGCCGCCTGCGCGTTACCTAGTTATATATGCACACGCCTTTCCTGGTGACTCAGCAATTTGGCTGATATTTCAGAGTTGCGGCCATAAGGCCACCTGTTCCGGTCCAGCCACGCAGTTCAGCCAGCACAGCGGATTCATCGCGTCTAGTGCCGCCGGCCGCGGGCTGATGCTACGACCGTACGACGCGGAGATTTGTGTCTGTGGCGTCGTGCTGGAGCGACGCTAAACATTGTCAGGTTCACTGCAATTTATTGATTTACAAATTTTTTATAAGATCAACTGTTACAGTAAATTTGTTGACTTTGCTGAACTTGACTTGTTTACTTGCCACATTTATTCGAGCAAACACTTTCTAAACGCTAGTTCAAATAGTTTCAATAACTATACTATAGTACCTATGTATAACTGCAATTACTTCTATAGTTAATGTTAAGACAGTGTTAATGTTCTCTAGTTATTGCTATTTAATTGTTTCACCAACGAACAAGCAATGTCTGGATTTATATACGAAAACATGTTATTGGTAATTATAAACCTGTACCTTATTTTAAATTGTTAATACTGTTTGGATAGTACTGTTCCTGTTAAAATATAATAAGATATTTGTAGTGCATTAGGTAGTGTTTAGATAAATAAATTAAAGAAAAAGATTTTTCTCGGTACTTAACAAGCATAGCATTTCAATATATTATTAAATTGACAAATTAAAATTAGTTTTGTCTTAATAATAAATACGTTATAGTTTGATAAATAAATGCCATCAAAAACATACTTGTAAAAAAAAAACAAGTCGCGCAACTCAGTTCTTCTACCGTAAAAAGTTGTGAGATCCATGTAATACCAAGTATTAAATGGTATTGTTGGCGTCGGTATTGGTGGCATCGGTATTAGTGGCGTCGGTATTGTTGACGTCGATATTGAAAGCGTTGATTTTGTTGGCGTCAGTATTGATGGCGTCGGTATTGGTGGCATCGAAATTAGTGGCGTCGGTATTGTTGACGTCGGTATTGAAAGCGTTGATTTTGTTGGCGTCCGTATTGATGGCGTCGGTATTGTTGGCGTCAGTATTGTCTGCGTCTGGTATAAATGGCGTCGGTATAAATGGCATTGGTATACATGTTGTCGGTATTGGTGGCGTCGGTATCGTTGGCGTCAGTATTATCGGCGTAAGTATAAATGGCGTCAGTATTGGTGACGTCGGTATTGTTGGCGTCGGTATAAATGGCATCAGTATTTGTGGCGTCGGTATTATTGACGTCGGTATTGGTGGCGTTGGTATTGGTGGTGATAGTATTGGTGGCGTCGGTATTGGTGGTGTCGATATTGTTGGCGTCAGTATTGTTGGCGTCGGTATTGTTGGCATCGGTAATAGTGGCGTCAGTATTGTGGGCGTCGGTATTGTTTGGGTCGGTATTGGTTGCGTCGGTATAGATAGCATCGGGTTCTGGAAAGAGTTGTAAGCAATCAATTTAGGGAATTTATTGAATAATCTGATGTGTAACCCATGGCTCAATCTGGTTTTTGCCATAAACACTGTACAGCAATGGCCTTACTGAGACCAGGGAATGATGACACTACTGGTTCTTCTGGATTCATCTAGTGTTTTTGATTACCTACATTTCCCTCTACCTTTATATCATTATATCTCTGGCATATTATGGTTGCAATACTGAAACTGTTCGTTGGTTCCACAGTTACCTGAGTAATCGATCAAAATTTGTACAGCTGACTGATAGCATAAATGGTCGCTGTGTAGAATCAATTCCTAGACAGGTGACTAGAGGCGTACCCCAGGGGTCTATCCTTGGTCCGCTTCTCTTCATACTGTATAATGCAGACATAGTGAACTGGCTATCACACGCTAAGTACCACCTCTATACCGATGATCTCCAAATATACATCTCCTTCAATCCACGAGATGCTGTACAAGCTGTTAACAGAATAAACAATTTTAGTTTAATTTTATTTTGATTTAGAAAAACATGCAATATGTTCAAACAAAAATTCATTAGTATTGAATCCTAAAAAAAAAACAAAATTCATGGTCTTCTTCAAAAAAAAATTTTGTTAAACTTCATAATCATAACTTGAATATCACGGTTGCTGGCTGTCCTATAGAAAGAGTGGAAGAAGCAAGAAACCTCGGCATATTATTTGATACCCACCTTCACTTTGAGTCTCTTATACTGGAAGCAGTGCGAAATTGTTTTTATCGACTAAAGTAACTTAACCGAATTTGTCCCTACCTAAGTGTGGATATGCGGGTTATGCTCTGTGAGTCGTTTATTTTATCCAAACTTAATTACGCCGAGACAGTGTATAGGACCTGCATGCTCGGTAGGACCGAAAAAAACTCTGCAACGAGTGCATCACCATGTCATATTACCCCATTTTTAAATAGTGGTAACCTGATGAAGATGACTGCTCGCAGGAGTGTCCACCTCGTTTCCCTTATGTTTGATGTAGTTCTCACAAAAAACCTGATTTATATAAGAAGCTGACTTGGTCACGTGATCACAACAAACATTAGGTTAGGTTGGGGTGCGTGTCAGCTACCTCCGCGAGTGCTCCCCGGCTGCTGGTCCTTTCGGGATACTTGTATCCTGGGGGAACAGCAGCTGATGGGGCCGGTGCACCCTGGGCACGGGCAATAACTCTTCCCGGTTTTGGGGAGTCTTGTTGCTCGTGGCGAATGTCTGACGTGGCCCTTCTCAGGGCCAGGGGTGTTGCTCCCGTGCCTCTCTGACTTGGCAGAGGGTGTATCGGTGAGCAACACGGGGGGGAACCCAGCGAGGCCGCGAGGCTTAGCTGGGCAAAACGGCCCTTTTCAGGGCCACTGGGGAACGGCCCTTTTCAGGGCCACTTGGGGGGGAAACGGCCCTTTTCAGGGCCACGGGGGGGGTGGGGTGACTCCATGAGGCCGCGAGGCAGATTGGAGTCAACAACGGCCCTTTTCAGGGCCACCGGGGGGGAGGGGCGGCTCCATGAGGCCGCGAGGCCGATTGGAGTCAGCAACGGCCCTTTTCAGGGCCAGGGATGTTCGCCGAGCGGCCGCGAGGCTAATCGGCAGAACGCTGGCGGGCCCGGTGTGTACTCACCCTACCTCCGGGCAGGCGGTGGGAGTCTGTCTCCCCTGCCACCGTCGTCCAAATCGGGAGGTATTTCTGTTCCACGCTGAGTGTCGTGGAACATGTCTCGCGGCTCAGCGAGAGGTACCTCCCGTCGGTCTTGGCTTAACCGCCCGGACCGTCCAATCTCAAGCGGCGGCGCACCGCGAGGAGATGAGTGGCTGGAGGATGTCCAGTCCCTAGTGCGTCCCCCGTCAGAGTACCGGCCGACCCTCTGACGGGTTACGTTTGGCTTACCCGGGTACAGGGGGCACTGCCCGGGCGGACTGCTTTTCCCCCATACTCGTGGGACTATATATGGATTCTAAAAATAAAATTACTACTAGAAGTAGGAAGGCAAGAGAGGAGAAGCTGGATTCCTCATCCGATTCCGGATCGGAATCTAGCGGATTAATGCTGCTCCAGGAGAGTAAGGAGCTGGAGCAGAAATTATTGATGATCGCAGGGGTGCGCAAGCGGTTACGCTCCCAAGATACGAGTTGCTCGGGGTCAGATTTGTCGGCCTTGAGCGACGACGAGGCGCCAGCCCCCAAAGTTGGCACCTCGAGTAGGGGTAGAGGCCGGACTTCCATAAAGGGAGATAAGGTGGGCCTGGCCAAGGCGAAGGCCGATTTGATGGGCGTCCAAAGGGAGGAGCATGCGCTCCAAGCTGAGGACGGCATCAACGCCTTGGTCAAGAAGGCCACAACAAAATCGGTGGAGGTACCCACCCGGCCCGCTTCGGGCGAAATCGACGAGGCCTGTTCAGTCGCTCTGATGGACCAGATTGTGAACGGCCTCGAGATTGTGGAGTACGTGGCCAGAAAGTCTGGAAACCTTAAGGGTACCTTTGCGAAGGCCCTTAAGACGGCCACCGAACTCATCAAAAAGGGTTCGGAGGGTTTCCATGACCTGAAGGCCACGGAGGAGTCCGCCAAGCTGGAGGCGGTTATCGGTCGCCTCCAAGAGGAGAAGCGTCGCCTGCGGGACGAGAATGCCCAACTGCAGCGCGATTTGGGGAAAATGCGCGAAGAGATAGGGGGGCTTAAGGTCGAGGTGGCGCGCATAGGGCGCCAGGAAGCGGCTCAGCCTGCAGAGTCGGAGCTGGTTCGTCTTCTCCGCGAGGAGATGGCGAGCATGTCGGCTCGTTTTGGCGTCCTGGAGGGCAAAATACTCCGCCCTCCCTTAGCTGGCGATCGCAAGGCCGCCGAGCAGACGCCGCCAGCAGCAAGCTATGCTACTAAGGCGGCCGGGCAGTCCCATGCCCCGGCACAGGTTGCGCCATCCGGGGGCGCACCGGCTAAAGCTGCAGCGGCCAAGGCTGCACCAGCCAAGGCCGCACCAGCCAAGGCTGCGGCGTCTACGGCGGCGCCACCCAAGGCCGCTCAGGTGGCGAGTGTTCAGAGTCCGACTCAGTCTGGCTCAGCCCTTAAGGCAGCACCGTCGCAGGCCAAGGGGAAAGGAAAGGGAAAGGGAAAGAAGACAGCCCCGACCAAGGAAGCTTCCGCCTCTACACAGGGCGTCCGGTCTGCCAACGACCCCAAGGAGGGAGAGTGGCAGACCGTGACCAACAAAAAGAAGGCGGCAAAGAAGGTGGCGAAGAAGAGGAGTCGCCAGCGCAAGCGGGCCGCCAGGCTTGAAGTGCCACGCACCTCGGCGGTCATGATTGCCCTTCAGCCTAGTGCTGAGGCGAAGGGCATCTCGTACGCCTCGGTCCTCCTGGAGGCGAAGAGGAGGATCAAGCTGGAGGAGATAGGGATCTCCTCGCTTGGTTTCAAACTCTCCATCACGGGGGCTCGAATACTGGAGGTCCCTGGGGCTGAATCCGGCAACAAGGCCGACTCCCTCGCCGCAAGGATGAGGGAGTTGTTCGACGCGGACGACGTCAGGATCTCCAGGCCGACCAAGTGCGCAGAGCTGCGCGTGTCGGACCTGGACGATTCCGTGACGTCTGAGGAAATTGCCGCTGTGGCTGCGCGCGTTGGCGGTTGTTCCGTCGACGAAATTAAGGTGGGAGAAATACGGCGTGGGCCGTCGGGGCGGGGGTCAGTTTGGCTCCGGTGCCCTGTGGCAGCGGCCCAGGCCATAGTCAGCGCTGGTCGTCTGCTGGTGGGATGGGTGTCGGCGAGGGTGACATTGCTTGAGCCTCGGCCCATGCAATGTTACCGTTGCTTGTACGGCGGGCACACACAGCACACGTGCTCGTCGGGGGAGGACCGTAGCAAGCAATGCTACAATTGCAGCCAGCCGGGTCACAGAGCGAGCGAGTGCTCTGCGGACCCACACTGCTCGCTCTGTGCAGCAGTGGGGAAAAAAGCCGACCACCGAGTTGGCGCCAAGGCCTGCGTGGCCTTCCAAAAGAAGAGAAAGGGTAGGGCCACCGAAAGCGGCCCACGGCATACCCAGTCCTCGGCCACTCAGGCCATGGACGTTACGGCGTCAACATCTGCCCAGCCATCTTAATGGGCAGATGAACGACCGCGGGCGGCAGGCTTAGGGGAGTCTGCTCGCCCCGCAACTGGTCGGAGTAGGCGGCGCGGTTTGATGTTGCCGCGCCCCACTCAGTTGGTGGATCGGAAGGAGTGGAGGGTCACTGAGGACCCTCCCACAAGGGCCAGGGGACCGCAAGGGCGGTCCGCCACCGCCGGGGTCGCGGAAGAATGCCAACGCGTACCCGTAACCCCGGCATTATGGTGGTGAGGCGGAAACATCCCGTGTGGTTTTAGTCGGTAGTCACCCATTCTGGGTGGAGTCCGACACACCCCGTCGTCTCCCCGGACGGCGGCAGTGCGTAAATGCATTTCCCACGGTCAAAAAAAAAAAAAAAAAAAAAGGTTAGGTTAGGTTAGGTTGGGGTGCGTGTCAGCTACCTCCGCGAGTGCTCCCCGGCTGCTGGTCCTTTCGGGATACTTGTATCCTGGGGGAACAGCAGCTGATGGGGCCGGTGCACCCTGGGTACGGGCAATAACTCTTCCCGGTTTTGGGGAGTCTTGTTGCTCGTGGCGAATGTCTGACGTGGCCCTTCTCAGGGCCAGGGGTGTTGCTCCCGTGCCTCTCTGACTTGGCAGAGGGTGTATCGGTGAGCAACACGGGGGGGAACCCAGCGAGGCCGCGAGGCTTAGCTGGGCAAAACGGCCCTTTTCAGGGCCACTGGGGAACGGCCCTTTTCAGGGCCACTTGGGGGGGAAACGGCCCTTTTCAGGGCCACTGGGGGGGAGGGGCGGCTCCATGAGGCCGCGAGGCCGATTGGAGTCCACAACGGCCCTTTTCAGGGCCAGGGATGTTCGCCGAGCGGCCGCGAGGCTAATCGGCAGAACGCTGGCGGGCCCGGTGTGTACTCACCCTACCTCCGGGCAGGCGGTGGGAGTCTGTCTCCCCTGCCACCGTCGTCCAAATCGGGAGGTATTTCTGTTCCACGCTGAGTGTCGTGGAACATGTCTCGCGGCTCAGCGAGAGGTACCTCCCGTCGGTCTTGGCTTAACCGCCCGGACCGTCCAATCTCAAGCGGCGGCGCACCGCGAGGAGATGAGTGGCTGGAGGATGTCCAGTCCCTAGTGCGTCCCCCGTCAGAGTACCGGCCGACCCTCTGACGGGTTACGTTTGGCTTACCCGGGTACAGGGGGCACTGCCCGGGCGGACCGCTTTTCCCCCATACTCGTGGGACTAATCATGGAACGAAACACAAAACAAACATCGAAGAAAGAGGCTAAGGTCGTAGAACTAGATTCACTATCTGATAGTGGATCTGACTCCAGCGGATTGGAGCTGCTCCAGGAGAGCCGGGAGCTCGAGCAAAAGCTGCTGCAGATGGCTGGGATACGCAAGCGATTGCGTTCCCACACGAGTCGCTCAGGGTCGGAATCGGCCTGGAGCGACGAAGAGGCGCCAGCCCCCAAAGTTGGCGCATCTAGAAGGGGCAGGGGCCGTACTTCTATAACGGCAGATAAGGCGGGCCTGGCCAAGGCGAAGGCCGACTTGATGGGCGTCCGAAAGGAGGAGCATGGGCTCCTAGCTGAGGACGGCATCAACGCCTTGGTCAAGAAGGCCGTAACAAAATCGGTAGAGATGCCCGCCCGGCCCGTTTCGGGCGAAATTGATGAGGCCTGTTCCGTCGCTCTGATGGATCAGATTGCGAACGGCCTCGAGATAGTGGAGTACGTGGCCAAAAGGTCAGGAAACCTAAAGGGCACCTTTTCGAAGGCCCTTAAGACGGCCACCGAACTCATCAAAAAGGGTTCGGAGGGTTTCCATGACCTGAAGGCCACGGAGGATTCCGCCCGGTTGGAGGCGGTTATCTGTCGCCTCGAAGAGGAAAAACGTCGCTTGCGGGAGGAGAATGCCCAACTGCAGAGCGACCTGGGTAAGATGCGCGAGGAGATAGGGGGGCTCAAGGTCGAGGTGGCGCGCATAGGGCGCCAGGAAGCGGCTCAGCCCGCAGAGTCGGAGCTGGTTCGTCTTCTCCGCGAGGAGATGGCGAGCATGTCGGCTCGTTTTGGCGTCCTGGAGGGCAAAATACTTCGCCCTCCCCTAGCTGGCGATCGTAAGGCCGCCGAGCAGACGCCGCCGGCAGCAAGCTACGCTGCTAAGGCGGCTGGGCAGTCCCGAGCCCCGGCGCCGACTCCGGCGCCCGCCGGGGGCAAACCGGCTAAAGCTGTAGCGGCCAAAGCTGCACCAGCCAAGGCCGCACCAGCCAAGGCTGCGGCGTCCACGGCGGCGCCACCCAAGGCCACTCAGGTGGGGAGTGCTGAGAGTCCGGCTCAGTCTGGCTCGACCCTCAAGGCTGCACCGTCGCAGCCCAAGGGAAAGGGGAAGGGGAAGGGGAAGAAGACATCCCCCCCCACCAAGGAAGCTGCCGCCTCTACGCAGAGCGTCCGGTCTGCCAACGAACCCAGGGAGGGAGAGTGGCAGACCGTCACCAACAAGAAGAAGGCGGCAAAGAAGGCGGCGAAGAAGAGGAGCCGCCAGCGGAAGCGGGCTGCCAGGCTTCAAGTGCCACGCACCTCGGCGGTCATGATTGCCCTTCAGCCTAGTGCTGAGGCGAAGGGCATCACATACGCCTCGGTCCTCCTGGAGGCGAAGAGGAGGATCAAGCTGGAGGAGATAGGGATCTCCTCACTTGGGTTCAAGCTCTCCGTCACGGGGGCTCGAATCCTGGAGGTCCCTGGGGCTGAATCTGACAAGAAAGCCGACTCCCTCGCTGCTAGGATGAGGGAGTTGGTCGACGCGGACGACGTCAGGATCTCCAGGCCGACCAAGTGCGCAGAGCTGCGCGTGTCGGACCTGGACGACTCCGTCACGTCAGGGGACGTGGCCGCTGTGGCCGCACGCGTCGGCGGATGTTCCGCCGACGACATCAAAATTGGGGAAATACGACGGGGGCCGTCGGGTCAGGGATCGGTCTGGCTCCGCTGCCCTGTGGCAGCGGCGAAAGCCATCGCTGACGCTGGTCGCCTCCTAGTCGGGTGGGTCTCGGCAAAGGTGACACTGCTGGAGCCTCGGCCCCTGCAGTGTTTCCGATGCCTATACGGCGGGCACGTACAGCACACGTGCTCGTCAGAGGTGGACCGCAGCGAGCAGTGCTACCGTTGTAGCCAGCCGGGTCACAGGGCCAATCAGTGCTCTGCTGACCTGCACTGCTCGCTCTGCGAAGCGGAGGGCAAGCCAGCCGATCACCGCGTTGGCACCAAGGCCTGCGTGGCCTTCCAAAAGAGGAAGAAGGGTAGGGCCACAGGGAGCGGCCCGCAGCGTACCCAGTCCTCGGCCACACAGGCCATGGACACGACGACATCTGCCCCGTCATCGTAAGGGCAGATGTACGGCCACGGGCGGCAGGCTTGGGAAAGCCTGACCGCCCCGCACTTGGCCGGAGTAGGCGGCGCGGTGGGTCTTGCCGCGCCCCACTCAGTGGATGGGACGGAGTGGAGGGTCACTGAGGACCCTCCCACAAGGGCCTGGGGACCGCAAGGGCGGTCCGCCACCGCCGGGGTCGCGGAAGAATGCTAACGCGTACCCGTAACCCCGGCACTATGGTGGTGAGGCGGAAAGACCCCGTGTGGGTTTAGTCGGTAGTCACCCCTTCTGGGTGGAGTCCGACACACCCCCGTCGTCTTCCCGGGCGACGGGAAGTGCGTAAATGCATTCCCACACGGACAACAAAAAAAAAAAAAAAAAGGTTAGGTTAGGTTAGGTTAGGTTAGGTTAGGTTAGGTTAGGTTAGGTTAGGTTAGGTTGGGGTGCGTGTCAGCTACCTCCGCGAGTGCTCCCCGGCTGCTGGTCCTTTCGGGATACTTGTATCCTGGGGGAACAGCAGCTGATGGGGCCGGTGCACCCTGGGTACGGGCAATAACTCTTCCCGGTTTTGGGGAGTCTTGTTGCTCGTGGCGAATGTCTGACGTGGCCCTTCTCAGGGCCAGGGGTGTTGCTCCCGTGCCTCTCTGACTTGGCAGAGGGTGTATCGGTGAGCAACACGGGGGGGAACCCAGCGAGGCCGCGAGGCTTAGCTGGGCAAAACGGCCCTTTTCAGGGCCACTGGGGAACGGCCCTTTTCAGGGCCACGGGGGGGAAACGGCCCTTTTCAGGGCCACGGGGGGGTGGGGTGACTCCATGAGGCCGCGAGGCCGATTGGAGTCAACAACGGCCCTTTTCAGGGCCAGGGGGGGAGGGGTGGCTTCATGAGGCCGCGAGGCCGATTGGAGCCTACAACGGCCCTTTTTAGGGCCAGGGATGTTCGCCGAGTGGCCGCGAGGCCTAATCGGCAGAACGCTGGCGGGCCCGGTGTGTACTCACCCTACCTCCGGGCAGGCGGCGGGAGTCTATCTCCCCTGCCACCGTCGTCCAAATCGGGAGGTATTTCTGTTCCACGCTGAGTGTCGTGGAACATGTCTCGCGGCTCAGCGAGAGGTACCTCCCGTCGGTCTTGGCTTTACCGCCCGGACCGTCCAATCTCAAGCGGCGGCGCACCGCGAGGAGATGAGTGGCTGGAGGATGTCCAGTCCCTAGTGCGTCCCCCGTCAGAGTACCGGCCGACCCTCTGACGGGTTACGTTTGGCTTACCCGGGTACAGGGGGCACTGCCCGGGTGGACTGCTATTTCCCCCATACTCGTGGGACTTATTATGGATAAGAAGAAAAAACAAAACAAGAAGAAAGTTGAGAAGAAGGCCGAACAGGAGGAGAGGGATGCAGTATCCGATGCTGGGTCTGTGTCCAGCGAAGAGTGCGAGGCGGAGATCAGCCTGGAGGCTGAATCTAAAGCCTGGAGCACGCAACAGCTGTTGCGGGATGGGAAGCGCAAGCGATTGCGCTCCTATATGAGTTGCTCGGGGTCAGAGTCGACCCTGAGTGACGACGAGGCGCCAGCCCCCAAGGTTGGCACCTCAAGGAAAGGGAGAGGCCAGCCTCCCAAAACGAAAGAATCCGTGGACCTGGCCAAGGCGAAGGCTGAGTTGCGGGGCGTCCAAAGGGAGGAGCCGCGGCTCCAAGCTGAGGACCGCGTCAACGCCTTGGTCAAGGATGCCAGACAACGTTCGGATCATCTTTCCGAACGTAGTAGGTCATCAGGACTGCCACCCACTAGAGCCGAATTGACGGACCTAGTGTTTACTGGTCTCAAGACGGTGATGGCCGTTGGCCAGGGGTCCGGAAACCTGAAGGGCACGTATGTGAAGGCCCTCAAGGAGGCGACTTCCCATATTAAGAGGGGTGTCGAAAGTCTTTACGACATGACGGCGACGGAACAGGTAAAGAACTACGAGGCATATGTTAAAAGTGTGCAAGAGGAGAATCGTCGCTTGGAAGCAGACAACGAACAGCTGAAGGGCGACCAGAAAACAATGCGGGAGGAGCTGGAAGCGATGAAGGTCGAGTTGGCCGTCATTAAGCGCCAAAGTTCATCGGCATCAGAGGTGGCCCCGCCGGCGGAGTCAGAGATGCTCCGCCTTTTCAGGGCCGAAATGGCGACCCTGACGGCTAGGTTTGCCGTCATTGAGGGCAAAATTCTGCGCCCACCCCTCGCCGGCGACTACAGGGTCGCCGAGCAGACACCGGCAGTCAGTTACGCTGCCAAGGCGTCGACGTCGCGCGCCTCGGCTACGGCTCAGGCGCCCAAGAAGACTGCGCCCCCTAAGGCTGCGCCACCGAAAGGTGCGCAACCCAAAGGTGCGCCACCCAAGGCCGCGCAGACAGAGCAAGCCCCTGCCGAGAGCCAAGCTGCCTCTGGTTCTGGCTCTGGCAAGGGGAAAGGAAAAGGGAAGAAGACGCAGAAGGCAGCCGACGCCGCTTCTGCTGAGGGTGGCCCATCTACCAACGAGCCCAAACAGGGGGAGTGGCAGACTGCCACAAACAAAAAGAAGGACAGGAAGAGGGCTGCAAAGAAGCGCAGCCAACAAAAGAAAGCGGCGGCCAAACTTCGCGTTCCGAGCTCCGCGGCGGTGGTGATAGCCCTGCAGCCTGGTGCCCAGGAGAAGGGCATCAGCTATCTCTCCGTCCTTACGGAGGCGAAGAGCAGCATAAATCTGGAAGAGCTAGGGATCCCTTCCCTCAAGTTTAAGGTGGCCGTCACAGGGGCTCGCATCCTGGAGGTCCCTGGGGCAGCAAGCAAGGAGCAGGCGGACGCACTCGCCTCCAAGCTCAGAGAGTGTACAAACGGAGAGTACGTGAAGATCTCCAGGCCCGTCAAATGCGCGGAACTCCGCGTCACGGGTCTGGACGAAACCGTCACGTCAGCGGACGTGAGCGCTGTTGCTGCTCGTGTCGGGGGATGTGGCGTCGACGACATCAAAGTCGGCGAAATCAGGATGGGGCCCTCTGGACTGGGATCAGTCTGGCTGCGCTGCCCGGTAGCAGCGGCCAAAGCCATCGCTGGCGCTGGCCGCCTCCTCGTGGGATGGGTGTCGGCAGGGGTGGCATTGCTGGAGCCTCGGCCCCTGCAATGCTACCGTTGCTTATACGGCGGGCACACGCAACACACGTGCCTGTCGGAGGAGGACCGCAGCGAGCTCTGCTACCGCTGCAGCCAGAAGGGACATCGTGCGAACCAGTGCCCTAACGAGCTCCATTGCTCACTTTGCGCCGCCGTCGGCAAGCCTGCGGCTCACCGCATCGGCGCAAAGTCGTGCGAGGCTCGCACGAAAAACAAGAAGAAGGGGGGAAAGTCCCAGTCCAGAGCTGCGCCACAGCCCATGGACACGACGCAGCCCGGCACCGAGCCATCATCATCGGCTCCACAGTGCTCGGGCACGGCCAGCGGCGGCAGACTTGGGGAAGTCTGACCGCCTCTCACTAGGCCGGAGTAGGCGGCGCGGTTGATGTTGCCGCGCCCCACTCAGTGGAGCGAAGAAGTGGAGGGTCACTGAGGACCCTCCCACAAGGGCCTGGGGACCGCAAGGGCGGTCCGCCACCGCCGGGGTCGCGGAAGAATGCTAAGGCGTACCCGTAACCCCGGCACTATGGTGGTGAGGTGGAACATCCCGTGTGGTTTTAGTCGGTAGTCACCCACTCTGGGTGGAGTCCGACACACCCCCGTCGTCTCCCCGGGCGACGGGAAGTGCGTAAATGCATTTCCACACGGTAAACAAAAAAAAAAAAAAAAAAAAAAAAGGTTAGGTTAGGTTGGGGTGTGTGTCAGCGACCTCCGCGAGTGCTCCCCGGCTGCTGGTCCTTTCGGGATACTTGTATCCTGGGGGAACAGCAGCTGATGGGGCCGGTGCACCCTGGGTACGGGCAATAACTCTTCCCGGTTTTGGGGAGTCTTGTTGCTCGTGGCGAATGCTGACGAGTCGAGACTCCGCGATGCCGCGAGGCTGAAGCGGAGTCGGCCCTTTTCAGGGCTACTGGGGGAAACGGCCCTTTTCAGGGCCACCAGGGGGGAAACAGCCCTTTTCAGGGCTACGGGGTGGGGACTCCATGAGGCCGCGAGGCCGATTGGAGTAAACGGCCCTTTTCAGGGCCAGGGAGTTCGCCGCGTGGTCGCGAGGCCGCGTCGGTCGAACGTTGGCGGGCCCGGTGTGTACTTACCCTACCTCCGGGCTGGCAGCGGGAGTCTGACTCTCCTGCCACCGTCGTCTAAATCGGGAGGTATCTCTGTTCCACGCTGAGTGTCGTGGAACATGTCTCGCGGCTCAGCGAGAGGTACCTTCCGTCGGTCCCGGCTTAACCGCCCGGACCGTCCAATCCTAAGCGGCGGCGCACCGCGAGAGGATGAATGGCTGGGGGATGCCCAGTCGTTAGTGCGTTCCCCGTCAGAGCACCGGCCGACCCTCTGACGGGTCACGCTAGGCTTACCCGGGTACAGGGGGCACTGCCCGGGCGGACTGCTTTTCCCCCACACTCGTGGGAATTATTATGGAGAAGAATAAAACACAAAACAAAAAGAAAGTCGAGAAGAAGAAGGTCGAAGAGGAGGAGAGGGATGCAGTGTCCGATGCAGGGTCTGCATCCAGCGAGGAGTGCGAGGCGGAGATCAGCCTGGAGGCTGAATCTAAAGCCTGGAGCACGCAACAGCTGTTGCGGGATGGGAAGCGCAAGCGATTGCGCTCCAACATGAGTTGCTCGGGGTCAGAGTCGACCCTGAGTGACGAAGAGGCGCCAGCCCCCAAGGTTGGCACCTCAAGGAAAGGGAGAGGCCAGCCTCCCAAAACGAAAGAATCCGTGGACCTGGCCAAGGCGAAGGCTGAGTTGCGGGGCGTCCAAAGGGAGGAGCCGCGGCTCCAAGCTGAGGACCGCGTCAACGCCTTGGTCAAGGATGCCAGACAACGTTCGGATCGTCTTTCCGAACGTAGTAGGTCATCAGGACTGCCACCCACTAGAGCCGAATTGACGGACCTAGTGTTTACTGGTCTCAAGACGGTGATGGCCGTTGGCCAGGGGTCCGGAAACCTGAAGGGCACGTATGTGAAGGCCCTCAAGGAGGCGACTTCCCATATTAAGAGGGGTGTCGAAAGTCTTTACGACATGACGGCGACGGAACAAGTAAAGAACTACGAGGCATATGTTAAAAGTGTGCAGGAGGAGAATCGTCGCTTGGAAGCAGACAACGAACAGCTGAAGGGCGACCAGAAAACAATGCGGGAGGAGCTGGAAGCGATGAAGGTCGAGTTGGCCGTCATTAAGCGCCAAAGTTCATCGGCATCAGAGGTGGCCCCGCCGGCGGAGTCAGAGATGCTCCGCCTTTTCAGGGCTGAAATGGCGACCCTGACGGCTAGGTTTGCCGTCATCGAGGGCAAAATTCTCCGCCCTCCCCTGGCTGGCGACCGCACAGTCGCCGAGCAGGCACCAGCGGCGTCATATGCCGCAAAGGCTGCGCCACCAAAAGGTACGCCTGCCAAGGCTGCGCCACCAAAAGGTGCGCCTGCCAAGGCTGCGCCACCAAAAGGTGCGCCTGCCAAAGCTGCACCGCCTACGATGGCGACAGCTGAGGCTCCGGCTGAGAGGCAGCCTAGCCCGACCCCGACGGCTGCGACGTCAAAATCGCAGTCCAAAGGGAAAGGCAAAGGCAAAAAGTCGCAGAAGGCGGCCTCCAACACTGTGGTCGCCTCAGCACAGAGCGGTCAGTCTGCCGACAAACCCGGTCAGGGGGAGTGGCAGACGGCCACAAATAAGAAGAAGGAAAGGAAGAAGGCTGCAAAGAAGCGCAGCCAGCAAAAGAAAGCGGCGGCCAAACTTCGCGTTCCGAGCTCCGCGGCGGTGGTGATAGCCCTGCAGCCTGGTGCCCAGGAGAAGGGCATCAGCTATCTCTCCGTCCTTACGGAGGCGAAGAGCAGGATAAATTTGGGAGAGCTGGGGATCCCTTCCCTCAAATTTAAGGTGGCCGTCACAGGGTCTCGCATCCTGGAGGTCCCCGGGGCAGCAAGCAAGGAGCAGGCGGACGCACTCGCCTCCAAGCTTAGGGAGTGTGTCAATGGGGAATTCGTCAGGATCTCCAGGCCCGTCAAATGCGCGGAACTCCGCGTCACGGGTCTGGACGAAACCGTCACGTCAGCGGACGTGAGCGCTGTTGCTGCTCGCGTCGGGGGATGTAGCGTCGACGACATCAAAGTCGGCGATATCAGGATGGGGCCCTCTGGACTGGGATCAGTCTGGCTGCGCTGCCCGGTAGCAGCGGCCAAAGCCATCGCTGGCGCTGGCCGCCTCCTCGTGGGATGGGTGTCGGCAGGGGTGGCATTGCTGGAGCCTCGGCCCCTGCAATGCTACCGTTGCTTATACGGCGGGCACACACAACATACGTGCCTGTCGGAGGAGGACCGCAGCGAGCTCTGCTACCGCTGCAGCCAGAAGGGACATCGCGCGAACCAGTGCCCAAATGAGCTCCATTGCTCACTTTGCGCCGCCGTCGGCAAGCCTGCGGCTCACCGTATCGGCGCAAAGTCGTGCGAGGCTCGCGCGAAGGAAAAGAAGAGGGGGGGAAAGTCCCAGTCCAAGGCTGCGCCACAGCCCATGGACACGACGCAGCCCGACACCGAGCCACCATCTTCGGCTCAACAGTGTTCGGGCACGGCCACGGGCGGCAGACTTGGGGAAGTCTGACCGCCCCACACAAGGCCGGAGTAGGCGGTGCGGTTGATGTTGCCGCGCCCCACTCAGTGGAGCGAAGGAGTGGAGGGTCACTGAGGACCCTCCCACAAGGGCCTGGGGACCGCAAGGGCGGTCCGCCACCGCCGGGGTCGCGGAAGAATGCCAACGCGTACCCGTAACCCCGGCACTATGGTGGTGAGGCGGAACATCCCGTGTGGTTTTAGTCGGTAGTCACCCACTTTGGGTGGAGTCCGACACACCCCCGTCGTCTCCCCGGGCGACGGGAAGTGCGTAAATGCATTTCCACACGGTAAACAAAAAAAAAAAAAAAAAAAAAAGGTTAGGTTAGGTTGGGGTGCGTGTCAGCTACCTCCGCGAGTGCTCCCCGGCTGCTGGTCCTTTCGGGATACTTGTATCCTGGGGGAACAGCAGCTGATGGGGCCGGTGCACCCTGGGTACGGGCAATAACTCTTCCCGGTTTTGGGGAGTCTTGTTGCTCGTGGCGAATGTCTGACGTGGCCCTTCTCAGGGCCAGGGGTGTTGCTCCCGTGCCTCTCTGACTTGGCAGAGGGTGTATCGGTGAGCAACACGGGGGGGAACCCAGCGAGGCCGCGAGGCTTAGCTGGGCAAAACGGCCCTTTTCAGGGCCACTGGGGAACGGCCCTTTTCAGGGCCACGGGGGGGAAACGGCCCTTTTCAGGGCCACGGGGGGGTGGGGTGACTCCATGAGGCCGCGAGGCCGATTGGAGTCAACAACGGCCCTTTTCAGGGCCAGGGGGGGAGGGGTGGCTTCATGAGGCCGCGAGGCCGATTGGAGCCTACAACGGCCCTTTTTAGGGCCAGGGATGTTCGCCGAGTGGCCGCGAGGCCTAATCGGCAGAACGCTGGCGGGCCCGGTGTGTACTCACCCTACCTCCGGGCAGGCGGCGGGAGTCTATCTCCCCTGCCACCGTCGTCCAAATCGGGAGGTATTTCTGTTCCACGCTGAGTGTCGTGGAACATGTCTCGCGGCTCAGCGAGAGGTACCTCCCGTCGGTCTTGGCTTCACCGCCCGGACCGTCCAATCTCAAGCGGCGGCGCACCGCGAGGAGATGAGTGGCTGGAGGATGTCCAGTCCCTAGTGCGTCCCCCGTCAGAGTACCGGCCGACCCTCTGACGGGTTACGTTTGGCTTACCCGGGTACAGGGGGCACTGCCCGGGCGGACTGCTTTTCCCCCATACTCGTGGGACTAAGTATGGAGAAAAATAAACCAAAACCAAAAAGTAGGAAGGCTGAAGAGGAGGAGGAGCTGGATTCCTTATCCGATTCCGGATCGGAATCCAGTGGCTTAGCGCTGCTCCAGGAGAGCAAAGAACTGGAGCAGAAGCTGCTGAGGATAGCAGGGGTGCGCAAGCGATTGCGCTCCCAAGAGACGAGTTGCTCGGGGTCGGAGTTATCGGCCTTGAGCGACGATGAGGCGCCAGCCCCCAAAGTTGGTACCTCTAGGAGAGGCAGGGGCCGTCCTCCCACAACGGGAGACTACGTAGGCCTGGCCAAGGCGAAAGCCGATTTGATGGCCGTCCGAAGAGAGGAGCTCCGGCTCCAATCTGAGGAGGACATCAACGCCTTGGTCAAGACGGCCCAAACCAAGTCGGTGGAGGTGACCGCCCGTTCTGCGTCGGGCGAGGTCGACGATCGCACGGCAGCCGCTCTGAGGGAGCAGATAGCTGCCGGCATTGGGATCGTCGACTATGTCGCGAGGAAGTCCGGCAACTTGAAGGGCACTTTCACAAAGGCCCTCAAGCAAGCCACGGACTTAATCGCCAAGGGGTCAGATGGTCTGAGGACGCTTTCGGCCTCTGAGGACTCGGCCCTTTTAGAAGGGATGGTGAGCAAGCTGCAGGCGGACAACACTCGCCTGCAAGCCGACAACAACCGGCTACAAGCCGAGATGGAGGCGTTAAAGCTCGAGGTGGCGCGCATTGGCCGCCAGGCCCAACCGGCCACGGAAGCGGCTCCGCCTGCAGAGACGGAGTTGCTCCGCCTCGTAAGGACGGAGATGGCTGGCCTGACGGCCAGATTTTCGGCCCTGGAGGGCAAAGTCTTGCGCCCTCCCCTGGCTGGCGACCGCAAGGCCGCCGAGCAGGCACCGGCGGCGAGTTACGCCGCCAAGGCGGCTACGTCACGCGCTTCGGCTCCGACTCAGGGGCCCAAGTCGACCAAGCCGCCGAAGACGGCACCACCCAAAGGTGCGTCTGCCAAGGCTGCGCCGCCCCCGGTGGCCCCAGCCAAGGCCACGTCACACAAGGTGGCCTCTGCGGAGAGCCAGCCTGGCTCGACCCCCGCGGCTGCGACGTCAAAATCGCAGCCAAAGGGAAAAGGTAAGGGGAAGGGGAAGAAGAATCCCCAGGCCCAGGACGCAGCCGCCTCCACGCAGGGCGTCCGGTCTGTCAACGAACCCAGGGAGGGAGAGTGGCAGACCGTGACCAACAAGCGGAAGGCGACCAAGAAGGCGGCGAAAAAGAGGAGCCGGCAGCGCAAACGAGCCGCCAGGCTCCAAGTGCCCCGCTCCACTGCGGTGGTGATTGCCCTTCAGCCTGGTGCTGAGGCGAAGGGCATCTCGTACGCCTCGGTCCTCCTAGAGGCCAAGAGGCGCATCAATTTGGCGGAGATAGGGATCTCCTCGCTTGGATTCAAGCTCTCAGTCACGGGGGCTCGAATCTTGGAGGTCCCTGGGGCCGAGTCCGGCGACAAAGCCGACGCTCTGGCCTCTAGGATGAGGGAGTTGGTTGACGCGAACGACGTCAGGATCTCCAGGCCGACCAAGTGCGCAGAACTGCGCGTGTCGAACCTGGACGATACCGTGACGTCTGGGGAGGTGGCCGCTGTGGCCGCACGCGTCGGCGGATGTTCCGTCGACGCCATCAAAATCGGGGACGTCAAACTAGGACCGTCAGGACAGGGATCGGTCTGGCTTCGCTGCCCGGTGGCAGCGGCCCAAGCCATCGTTGGCGCCGGCCGCCTCTTAGTGGGGTGGTCTTCCGCAAAGGTGGCACTGCTTGAGCCTCGGCCCTTGCAGTGCTTCCGATGCTTGTACGGCGGGCACGTCCAGCACACGTGCTCGTCCGAGGTGGACCGCAGCGGGCAGTGCTACCGTTGTAGCCAGCCGGGTCACAGGGCCAATCAGTGCTCTGCTGACCTGCACTGCTCGCTCTGCGAAGCGGAGGGCAAGCCAGCCGACCACCGCGTTGGCACCAAGGCCTGCGTGGCCTTCCAAAAGAGGAAGAAGGGTAGGGCCACAGGGAGTGGCCCGCGACGTACCCAGTCCTCGGCCACACAGGCCATGGACACGACGACATCTGCCCCGTCATCCTAAGGGCAGATGTACGGCCACGGGCGGCGGGCTTGGGAAAGCCTGACCGCCCCGCACTTGGCCGGAGTAGGCGGCGCGGTGGGTCTTGCCGCGCCCCACTCAGTGGATAGGACGGAGTGGAGGGTCACTGAGGACCCTCCCACTAGGGCCTGGGGACCGCAAGGGCGGTCCGCCACCGCCGGGGTCGCGGAAGAATGCTAACGCGTACCCGTAACCCCGGCACTATGGTGGTGAGGCGGAAAGACCCCGTGTGGGTTTAGTCGGTAGTCACCCCTTTTGGGTGGAGTCCGACACACCCCCGTCGTCTTCCCGGGCGACGGGAAGTGCGTAAATGCATTCCCACACGGACAACAAAAAAAAAAAAAAAAAAAAAAAGGTTAGGTTAGGTTAGGTTAGGTTAGGTTAGGTTGGGAGAAGAAGGGGTGCGTGTCAGCTACCTCCGCGAGTGCTCCCCGGCTGCTGGTCCTTTCGGGATACTTGTATCCTGGGGGAACAGCAGCTGATGGGGCCGGTGCACCCTGGGTACGGGCAATAACTCTTCCCGGTTTTGGGGAGTCTTGTTGCTCGTGGCGAATGTCTGACGTGGCCCTTCTCAGGGCCAGGGGTGTTGCTCCCGTGCCTCTCTGACTTGGCAGAGGGTGTATCGGTGAGCAACACGGGGGGGAACCCAGCGAGGCCGCGAGGCTTAGCTGGGTAAAACGGCCCTTTTCAGGGCCACTGGGGAACGGCCCTTTTCAGGGCCACGGGGGGGAAACGGCCCTTTTCAGGGCCAGGGGGGGAGGGGTGGCTCCATGAGGCCGCGAGGCCGATTGGAGTCAACAACGGCCCTTTTCAGGGCCAGGGATGTTCGCCGAGCGGCCGCGAGGCTAATCGGCAGAACGTTGGCGGGCCCGGTGTGTACTCACCCTACCTCCGGGCAGGCGGCGGGAGTCTGTCTCCCCTGCCACCGTCGTCCAAATCGGGAGGTATTTCTGTTCCACGCTGAGTGTCGTGGAACATGTCTCGCGGCTCAGCGAGAGGTACCTCCCGTCGGTCTTGGCTTAACCGCCCGGACCGTCCAATCTCAAGCGGCGGCGCACCGCGAGGAGATGAGTGGCTGGAGGATGTCCAGTCCCTAGTGCGTCCCCCGTCAGAGTACCGGCCGACCCTCTGACGGGTTACGTTTGGCTTACCCGGGTACAGGGGGCACTGCCCGGGCGGACTGCTTTTCCCCCATACTCGTGGGACTTATCATGGATAAATGCAAAAACAAAAAAGATGTTGTCGAGGTCGAGCAGGAGGATACGGATGGATCCGATTCCGGATCCGAGTCCAGTAGCTTGATGTTGCTCCAGGAGAGCCTGGAGCTCGAACAAAAGCTGCTGAGCAGTGTAGGGTTGCGCAAGCGATTGCGCTTCGAGCAATCTAGTCGCTCGGGGTCGGATATGTCGGCCTTGAGTGACGACGAGGCGCCAGCCCCTAAAGTTGGCACCTCTAGACGAGGAAGAGGGCGTACTCCCACTTCGGGAGACTACATGGGCCTGGCCAAGGCGAAAGCCGACCTGATGGCCGTCCGAAGGGAGGAGTCACGGCTCCAAGCTGAGGACGACATCGGCGCCTTGGTCAAGGCGGCCCAATCAAAATCGGTGGCGATGCCCGCCCGCCCAGTAGCAGGCGAGGTCGACGATCGCACGGCAGCTGCTCTTAGGGAGCAGATAGCTGCCGGCATTGGGATCGTCGACTACGTGGCGAGAAAATCCGGCAACCTGAAGGGTACCTTCACGAAGGCCCTGAAGGAAGCAACGGGCCTAATTGCGAAGGGCTCGGATGGTCTGCGCGTGCTGTCGGCCTCCGAGGATTCCGCACGCCTGGAGGTGACGGTCAGTAAGCTGCAGGCGGACAATACCCGCCTGCAAGCCGACAACAACCGGCTCCAGGCCGAGATGGAGACGCTGAAGCTGGAGGTGGCGCGCATTGGGCGCCAAGGCCATTCGGCCTCAGAAGTATCAGCGCCTGCAGAGTCGGAGTTACTCCGCCTCTTTCGAACGGAGATGGCTGGCCTGACGGCCAGGTTTTCTGCACTGGAGGGCAAAGTCTTGCGCCCTCCTCTGGCTGGCGACCGCAAGGCCGCCGAGAAGGCACCGGCGGCGAGTTACGCTGCCAAGGCGGCAACGTCACGCACCTCGGCTCCAACCCAGGGGCCGAAGTCGACCATGCCGCCGAAGACAGCACCACCGAAAGGTGCGTCCGCCAAGGCTGCGCCGCCCCCGGTGGCACCAGCCAAGGCCACGCAGCAGAAGGTGGCTTCTGCAGAGAGCCAGCCTGGCTCAACCCCGGCGGCTGCGACGTCAAAATCGCAGCCGAAGGGAAAAGGTAAGGGGAAGGGGAAGAAGACTCCCCAGGCCCAAGATGCAGCCGCCTCTACGCAGGGCGCCCGGTCTGCCAACGAACCCGTAGAGGGGGAGTGGCAGACCGTGACAAACAAAAAGAAGGCGGCGAAAAAGGCAGCCAATAAGAGGAGCCGGCAGCGCAAGCGAGCCGCGAGGCTCCAAGCGCCCCGCTCCACAGCGGTTGTGATCGCCCTTCAGCCTGGTGCTGAGGCGAAGGGCATCACGTACGCCTCGGTCCTCCTGGAAGCGAAGAGGAGGATCAAACTCGAGGAGTTGGGGATCTCCTCGCTGGGATTCAAGCTCTCTATCACAGGGGCTCGAATCCTGGAGGTCCCTGGGGCTGAGTCCGGAGACAAAGCAGACTCCCTCGCCTCCAAAATGAGGGAGCTGTTCAGCGCGGACGACGTGCGGATCTCCAGGCCGACCAAATGCGCAGAGCTGCGCGTGTCGGACCTGGATGATTCCGTCACGTCCGAGGAGGTGGCCACTGTGGCCGCACGCGTCGGCGGATGCTCCGCCGACGACATCAAAACCGGAGATGTACGACGGGGACCGTCAGGAAAGGGATCGGTCTGGCTCCGCTGCCCAGTGGCAGCGGCCCAAGCCATAGTTGGCGCCGGTCGCCTCTTAGTGGGGTGGTCGTCAGCAAAGGTGGCACTGTTGGAGCCTCGGCCCCTGCAGTGCTTCCGATGCCTATACGGCGGGCACGTACAGCACACGTGCTCGTCAGAAGTGGACCGCAGCGGGCAGTGCTACCGCTGTAGCCAGCCGGGTCACAGAGCAAACCAATGCTCTGCTGACCTGCACTGCTCGCTCTGCGCAGCAAGGGAGAAGCCGGCCGATCACCGGATTGGCACCAAGGCCTGCGTGGCCTGGGAGAAGAAAAAGAAGGGTAAGGCTGCGGGGAATGGCCCGCAGCGACCGACACAGTCCTCGGCCACTCAGGCCATGGACACATCGGTGCCCACATCTGCCCCAACATCCTAAGAGGCAGATGAACGACCACGGGTGGCAGACTGGGGAAGTCTGACCGCCCCACATTTGGTCGGGAGTAGGAGGCGCGGTTGATGTTGCCGCGCCCCACTCGGTAGGAGTGGAGGGTCACTGAGGACCCTCCCACAAGGGCCTGGGGACCGCAAGGGCGGTCCGCCACCGCCGGGGTCGCGGAAGAATGCCAACGCGTACCCGTAACCCCGGCACTATGGTGGTGAGGTGGAACATCCCGTGTGGTTTT
Source organism: Craniophora ligustri (assembly GCA_905163465.1). NCBI lineage: Eukaryota > Metazoa > Arthropoda > Insecta > Lepidoptera > Noctuidae > Craniophora > Craniophora ligustri. The sequence continues at coordinate 15,461,578 of LR990965.1, forward strand.
AGTCGGTAGTCACCCACTCTGGGTGGAGTCCGACACACCCCCGTCGTCTCCCCGGGCGACGGGAAGTGCGTAAATGCATTCCCACACGGTAAACAAAAAAAAAAAAAAAAAAAAAAAAAAAAGGTTGGGAGAAGAAGGGGAAGGGCAGGTCCGCGGGTAGTCGTCCGCGGCAACCGGCCCAGTCCTCGGCCACTCAGGCCATGGACACATCATCCGCCCCGACATCCTAAGAGGCGGATGAACGGCCACGGGCGGCAGGTTTGGGAAAGCCTGACCGCCCCACACTTGGCCGGAGTAGGCGGCACGGTGGGTCTTGCCGCGCCCCACTCAGTGGATAGGACGTAGTGGAGGGTCACTGAGGACCCTCCCGCAAGGGCCTGGGGACCGCAAGGGCGGTCCGCCACCGCCGGGGTCGCGGAAGAATGCCAACGCGTACCCGTAACCCCGGCACTATGGTGGTGAGGCGGAAAGACCCCGTGTGGGTTTAGTCGGTAGTCACCCCTTCTGGGTGGAGTCCGACACACCCCCGTCGTCTTCCCGGGCGACGGGAAGTGCGTAAATGCATTCCCACACGGACACCAAAAAAAAAAAAAAAAAAAAAAAAAAAAAAAAAAAAAAAAGGTTAGGTTAGGTTGGGGTGCCTGCCAGACAACCTCCTCGTGTGCTCCATCTCTGGAGCCGGTGCACCCTGGGCGCGGGCATATTCTTCTTGCCCGTGGCGAATGGTCTGGCGCGTCGGGACCCTGCAAGGCCGCGAGGCTGATGCGGGGCAAACGGCCCTTTTCAGGGCCACTGGGGAAAAGGCCCTTTTCAGGGCCACTGGGGGGGAACAGCCCTTTTCAGGGCTACGGGGGGGGACTCCATGAGGCCGCGAGGCCGACTGGAGTAAACGGCCCTTTTCAGGGCCAGGGTGTTCGCCGCGTGGTCGCGAGGCCGCGTCGGTCGAACGTTGGCGGGCCCGGTGTGTACTCACCCTACCTCCGGGCTGGCAGTGGGAGTCTGACTCTCCTGCCACCGTCGTTCAAATCGGGAGGTATCTCTGTTCCACGCTGAGTGTCGTGGAACATGTCTCGCGGCTCAGCGAGAGGTACCTTCCGTCGGTCCTGGCTTAACCGCCCGGACCGTCCAATCCTAAGCGGCGGCGCACCGCGAGAGGATGAATGGCTGGGGGATGCCCAGTCGTTAGTGCGTTCCCCGTCAGAGTACCGGCCGACCCTCTGACGGGTCACGCTAGGCTTACCCGGGTACAGGGGGCACTGCCCGGGTGGACTGCTTTTCCCCCACACTCGTGGGAATTAGTATGGATAACAAGAAAAAACCTAAAACTAAGAAGAAAGTGGAGAAGAAGGCCGAACAGGAGGAGAGGGATGCAGTTTCCGATGCCGGGGCTGTATCCAGTGATGAGTGCGAGGCGGAGATCAGCCTGGAGGCTGAATCTAAAGCCTGGAGCGCGCAACAGCTGTTGCGAGACGGGAAGCGCAAGCGATTGCGCTCCCATATGAGTTGCTCGGGATCAGAGTCAACCCTGAGTGACGAAGAGGCACCAGCGCCCAAGGTTGGCACCTCAAGGAAAGGAAGAGGCCATCCTTCCAAAACGGGGGAATCCGAGGACCTGGCCAAGGCGAAGGCCGAGTTGCGGGACGTTCCAAGGGACGAGTCGCGGGTCCAAGTTGTGGAAAATGTCAACACCTTGGTCAAGGATATTAGAAGGCGCTCGGATAACATTTTCAAGCGCACTGAGATAGCACCCACCAGAGCCGAACTGACGGACCTGGTGTTTACTGGCCTCAAGACGGTGGCGGCTGTTGGCCAGGGGTCCGGCAACCTTAAGGGCACATTTGTGAGGGCCCTCAGAGAAGCGACCAACGAAATTCAGAGGGGTGTTCTATGTCTCCGCGACATGACGGTCGACGACCAGGTGAAAAATTACGAGACGTATATCACCCGTGTCAATGAAGATAAGCGTCGCCTGAAAGCTGACAACGATAAGCTGAAGGGCGACCAGAAGAAAATGCGCGAGGAGCTGGACGCGGTGAAGGTGGAGCTGGAGGTCATTCGGCGTCAAGGTCCATCAGCATCAGTGACCCCGCCCGCGGAGTCGGAGTTGCTCCGCCTTTTCCGGGCCGAAATGGCGACCTTGACGGCTAGGTTTGCCGTCATAGAGGGCAAGATTCTACGCCCTCCACTCGCCGGCGACTGTAGAGCCTCCGAGCAGACACAGGCAGCCAGTTATGCTGCCAAGGCGGCGGTTTCGTCCACCCCGGCTCCTGGTAAGGCGCCCAAGAAGACTGCGCCCCCAAAGGCGGCGCCATCCAAAGGTGCGCAACAAAAGGTGGTCTCCGTTGAGAGCCAACCTGGCCCGTCCTCGAAGATTGCAGCGTCGCAGTCCAAGGGTAAGGGCAAAGGGAAGGGGGGCAAACCCAAGGAGAACGCGGCCGCCAGCAGTGCAACCGCCTCAGCCCAGGACGTCCAGTCTGCCGACAACCCTCAACAGGGGGAGTGGCAGACGGTGCAGAGCAAGAAAAGCAAGAAGAGGAAGGCGGCTCAGAAGAGCAGCCAGAAGAAGAAGAAGGCGGCCAATCTTCGGGTGCCTAGCTCAACGGCGGTGGTGATAGCCCTGCAGCCTGGTGCCCAGGAGAAGGGCATCAGTTATCTCTCCGTCCTGACGGAGGCGAAGAGAAGGATAGATTTGGGGGAATTGGGGATTCCTTCCCTCAAATTCAAGGTGGCCGTCACAGGGGCTCGCATTCTCGAGATCCCCGGGGCAGCGACCGAAGAGAAGGCGGACGCACTGGCCTCCAAACTAAGGGAGTGCGTCAATGGGGATGATGTTAGGATCTCCAGGCCTGTCAAGTGCGCGGAGCTTCGCGTCACGGGCCTGGATGAGACTGTCACGTCTGAGGACGTAAGAAACGTCGCTGCCCGCGTAGGTGGGTGTCCCGCCGACGCAGTCAAAGTCGGCGATATCAGGATGGGGCCCTCTGGACTGGGATCAGTCTGGATGCGCTGCCCGGTAGCAGCGGCCAAAGCCATCGCTGGCGCTGGCCGCCTCCTCGTGGGATGGGTGTCGGCAGGGGTGGCATTGCTGGAGCCTCGGCCCCTGCAATGCTACCGTTGCTTATACGGCGGGCACACACAACATACGTGCCTGTCGGAGGAGGACCGCAGCGAGCTCTGCTACCGCTGCAGCCAGAAGGGACATCGCGCGAACCAGTGCCCAAATGAGCTCCATTGCTCACTTTGCGCCGCCGTCGGCAAGCCTGCGGCTCACCGTATCGGCGCAAAGTCGTGCGAGGCTCGCGCGATGAAAAAGAAGAAGGGGGGAAAATCCCAGTCCAGAGCTGCGCCACAGCCCATGGACACGACGCAGCCCGACACTGAGCCAGCATCTTCGGCTCAACAGTGTTCGGGCACGGCCACGGGCGGCAGACTTGGGGAAGTCTGTCCGCCCAGCAATAGGCCGGAGTAGGCGGCGTGGTTGATGTTGCCGCGCCCCTCTCGGAAGGAGTGGAGGGTCTCTGAGGACCCTCCCACAAGGGCCTGGGGACCGCAAGGGCGGTCCGCCACCGCCGGGGTCGCGGAAGAATGCTAACGCGTACCCGTAACCCCGGCACTATGGTGGTGAGGTGGAACATCCCGTGTGGTTTTAGTCGGTAGTCACCCACTCTGGGTGGAGTCCGACACACCCCCGTCGTCTCCCCGGGCGACGGGAAGTGCGTACATGCATTTCCACACGGTAAACAAAAAAAAAAAAAAAAAAAAAAAAGGTTAGGTTAGGTTAGGTTAGGTTGGGGTGCGTGTCAGCGACCTCCGCGAGTGCTCCCCGGCTGCTGGTCCTTTCGGGATACTTGTATCCTGGGGGAACAGCAGCTGATGGGGCCGGTGCACCCTGGGTACGGGCAATAACTCTTCCCGGTTTTGGGGAGTCTTGTTGCTCGTGGCGAATGCTGACGAGTCGAGACTCCGCGATGCCGCGAGGCTGAAGCGGAGTCGGCCCTTTTCAGGGCCACTGGGGAAACGGCCCTTTTCAGGGCCACGGGGGGGAACAGCCCTTTTCAGGGCTACGGGGTGGGGACTCCATGAGGCCGCGAGGCCGATTGGAGTAAACGGCCCTTTTCAGGGCCAGGGAGTTCGCCGCGTGGTCGCGAGGCCGCGTCGGTCGAACGTTGGCGGGCCCGGTGTGTACTCACCCTACCTCCGGGCTGGCAGTGGGAGTCTGACTCTCCTGCCACCGTCGTCCAAATCGGGAGGTATCTCTGTTCCACGCTGAGTGTCGTGGAACATGTCTCGCGGCTCAGCGAGAGGTACCTTCCGTCGGTCCTGGCTTAACCGCCCGGACCGTCCAATCCTAAGCGGCGGCGCACCGTGAGAGGATGAATGGCTGGGGGATGCCCAGTCATTAGTGCGTTCCCCGTCAGAGAACCGGCCGACCCTCTGACGGGTCACGCTAGGCTTACCCGGGTACAGGGGGCACTGCCCGGGCGGACCGCTTTTCCCCCACACTCGTGGGATGTAATATGGATCATAAGAAAAAACCAAAAACCAAGAAGAAAGTGGAGAAGAAGGCCGAACAGGAGGAGAGGGATGCAGCATCCGATGCCGAGGCTGTATCCAGTGATGAGTGCGAGGCGGAGATCAGCCTGGAGGCTGAATCTAAAGCCTGGAGCGCGCAACAGCTGTTGCGAGACGGGAAGCGCAAGCGATTGCGCTCCCATATGAGTTGCTCGGGATCAGAATCGACCCTGAGTGACGAAGAGGCGCCAGCGCCCAAGGTTGGCACCTCAAGGAAAGGAAGAGGCCATCCTTCGAAAACGGGGGAATCCGAGGACCTGGCCAAGGCGAAGGCCGAGTTGCGGGACGTTCCAAGGGACGAGTCGCGGGTCCAAGTTGTGGAAAATGTTAACACCTTGGTCAAGGATATTAGAAGGCGCTCGGATAACATTTTCAAGCGTGCTGAGATTGCACCCACCAGAGCCGAATTGACGGACCTGGTGTTTACTGGCCTCAAGACGGTGGCGGCCGTTGGCCAGGGGTCCGGCAACCTTAAGGGCACATTTGTGAGGGCCCTCAGAGAAGCGACCAACGAGATACAGAGGGGTGTTCTATGTCTCCGCGACATGACGGTCGACGACCAGGTGAAAAATTACGAGACGTATATCACCCGTGTCAATGAAGATAAGCGTCGCCTGAAAGCTGACAATGACAAGCTGAAGGGCGACCAGAAGAAAATGCGCGAGGAGCTGGACGCGGTGAAGGTCGAGTTGGCCGTTATTAAGCGCCAGAGTTCATCGGCATCAGAGGTGGCCCCGCCGGCGGAGTCAGAGATGCTCCGCCTTTTCAGGGCTGAAATGGCGACCCTGACGGCTAGGTTTGCCGTCATTGAGGGCAAAATTCTGCGCCCTCCCCTCGCCGGCGACTACAGGGTCGCCGAGCAGACACCGGCAGTCAGTTACGCTGCCAAGGCGTCGACGTCGCGCGCCTCGGCTGCGGCTCAGGCGCCCAAGAAGACTGCGCCCCCTAAGGCTGCGCCACCCAAAGGTGCGCCACCCAAGGCCGCGCAGACAGAGCAAGCCCCTGCTGAGAGCCAAGCTGCCTCCGGGTCTGGCTCTGGCAAGGGGAAAGGAAAAGGGAAGAAGACGCAGAAGGCAGCCGACGCCGCTTCTGCGGAGGGTGGCCCATCTGCCAACGAGCCCAAACAGGGGGAGTGGCAGACTGTCACTTACAAAAAGAAGGAGAAGAAGAAGGCTGCAAAGAAGCGCAGCCAGAAGAAGAAATCAGCGGCCAAACTTCGCGTTCCTAGCTCAACGGCGGTAGTTATTGCCCTGCAACCTGGTGCCCAGGAGAAGGGCATCAGCTACCTTTCCGTCCTTACGGAGGCGAAGGGGAAAATAAATTTGGGAGAGCTGGGGATTCCTTCCCTTAAATTTAAGGTGGCCGTCACCGGGGCTCGCATCTTGGAGGTTCCCGGGGCAGCAAGTACGGAGCAGGCGGACGCACTCGCCTCCAAGCTCAGGGAGTGTGTCAACGGCGAGTATGTGAGGATCTCCAGGCCCGTCAAGTGCGCGGAACTCCGCGTCACGGGTCTGGACGAATCCGTCACGCCAGCGGACGTGAGCGCTGCTGCCGCTCGCGTCGGAAGATGTAGCGCCGACGAAGTCAAAGTCGGCCAAATCAGGATGGGGCCCTCTGGACTGGGATCAGTCTGGCTGCGCTGCCCGGTAGCAGCGGCCAAAGCCATCGCTGGCGCTGGCCGCCTCCTCGTGGGATGGGTATCAGCGGGGGTGGCATTGCTGGAGCCTCGGCCCCTGCAGTGCTACCGTTGTTTGTACGGCGGGCACACGCAACACACGTGCCTGTCGGAGGAGGACCGCAGCGAGCTCTGCTACCGCTGCAGCCAGAAGGGACATCGTGCGAACCAGTGCCCTAACGAGCTCCATTGCTCACTTTGCGCCGCCGTCGGCAAGCCTGCGGCTCACCGTATCGGCGCAAAGTCCTGCGAGGCTCGCACGAAGAAAAAGAAGAAGGGAGGGTCCCAGTCCTCAGCTGCGCCACAGCCGATGGACACGACGCAGCCCGGCACCGAGCCATCATCATCGGCTCCACAGTGCTCGGGCACGGCCAGCGGCGGCAGACTTGGGGAAGTCTGACCGCCTCTCACTAGGCCGGAGTAGGCGGTGCGGTTGATGTTGCCGCGCCCCACTCAGTGGAGCGAAGAAGTGGAGGGTCACTTAGGACCCTCCCGCAAGGGCCAGGGGACCGCAAGGGCGGTCCGCCACCGCCGGGGTCGCGGAAGAATGCCAACGCGTACCCGTAACCCCGGCACTATGGTGGTGAGGCGAAACATCTCGTGTGGTTTTAGTCGGTAGTCACCCACTCTGGGTGGAGTCCGACACACCCCCGTCGTCTCCCCGGGCGACGGGAAGTGCGTAAACGCATTTCCACACGGTCAAAAAAAAAAAAAAAAAAAAGGTTAGGTTAGGTTAGGTTAGGTTAGGTTGGGGTGCGTGTCAGCGACCTCCGCGAGTGCTCCCCGGCTGCTGGTCCTTTCAGGATACTTGTATCCTGGGGGAACAGCAGCTGATGGGGCCGGTGCACCCTGGGTACGGGCAATAACTCTTCCCGGTTTTGGGGAGTCTTGTTGCTCGTGGCGAATGTCTGACGTGGCCCTTGTCAGGGCCAGGGGAGTTGCTCCCGTGCCTCTCTGACTTGGCAGAGGGTGTATCGGTGAGCAACACGGGGGGGAACCCAGCGAGGCCGCGAGGCTTAGCTGGGTAAAACGGCCCTTTTCAGGGCCACGGGGGGGAAACGGCCCTTTTCAGGGCCCGGGGGGGGTGGGGTGACTCCATGAGGCCGCGAGGCCGATTGGAGTCAACAACGGCCCTTTTCAGGGCCAGGGATGTTCGCCGAGCGGCCGCGAGGCCAATCGGCAGAACGCTGGCGGGCCCGGTGTGTACTCACCCTACCTCCGGGCAGGCGGCGGGAGTCTGTCTCCCCTGCCACCGTCGTCCAAATCGGGAGGTATTTCTGTTCCACGCTGAGTGTCGTGGAACATGTCTCGCGGCTCAGCGAGAGGTACCTCCCGTCGGTCTTGGCTTAACCGCCCGGACCGTCCAATCTCAAGCGGCGGCGCACCGCGAGGAGATGAGTGGCTGGAGGATGTCCAGTCCCTAGTGCGTCCCCCGTCAGAGCACCGGCCGACCCTCTGACGGGTTACGTTTGGCTTACCCGGGTACAGGGGGCACTGCCCGGGCGGACCGCTTTTCCCCCATACTCGTGGGACTATTCATGGAAACCAGAAATAAAAAACAATCAAAGGGTAGGAAGGCTGTAGAGGAGGAGCTGGATTTATCATCCGATTCCGGATCGGAATCCAGCGGATTAATGCTGCTCCAGGAGAGCAAGGAGCTGGAGCAGAAGCTGCTGAGGATAGCAGGGGTGCGCAAGCGATTGCGCTCCCAGGAGACGAGTTGCTCGGGGTCAGATTTGTCGGCCTTGAGCGACGACGAGGCGCCAGCCCCTAAAGTTGGCACCTCGAGTAGGGGTAGAGGCCGGACTCCCATAAAGGGAGACAAGGTGGGCCTGGCCAAGGCGAAGGCCGATTTGATGGGCGTCCGAAGGGAGGAGCATGGGCTCCAAGCTGAGGACGGCATCAACGCCTTGGTCAAGAAGGCCACAACAAAATCGGTGGAGGTACCCGCCCGTCCCGCTTCGGGCGAAATCGACGAGGCCTGTTCAGTCGCTCTGATGGATCAGATTGCGAACGGCCTCGAGATTGTGGAGTACGTGGCCAGAAAGTCTGGAAACCTTAAGGGTACCTTTGCGAAGGCCCTTAAGACGGCCACCGAACTCATCAAAAAGGGTTCGGAGGGTTTCCATGACCTGAAGGCCACGGAGGATTCCGCCCGGATGGAGGCGGTTATCTGTCGCCTCGAAGAAGAAAAGCGTCGCTTGCGGGACGAGAATGCCCAACTGCAGAGTGACCTGGGTAAGATGCGCGAGGAGATAGGGGGGCTCAAGGTCGAGGTGGCGCGCATAGGGCGCCAGGAAGCGGCTCAGCCCGCAGAGTCGGAGCTGGTTCGTCTTCTCCGCGAGGAAATGGCGAGCATGTCGGCTCGTTTTGGCGTCCTGGAGGGCAAAATTCTTCGCCCTCCCCTGGCTGGTGATCGAAGGGTCGCCGAGCAGCCGCCGACGGCAGCTAGCTACGCTGCCAAGGCGGCCGGGCAGTCTGGTGCCCCGGCGCCGAATCCGGCGCCCACGCAGGTTGCGCCATCCAAGGGCGCACCGGCCAAAGCTGTAGCAGTCAAGGCTACACTAGCCAAGGCCGCACCAGCCAAGGCTGCGGCGTCCACGACGGCGCCACCCAAGGCCACTCAGGTGGCGAGTGCTGAGAGTCCGGCTCAGTCTGGCTCGACCCTCAAGGCTGCACCGTCGCAGCCCAAGGGAAAAGGGAAGGGGAAGGGGAAGAAGACATCCCCCCCCACCAAGGAAGCTGCCGCCTCTACGCAGAGTGTCCGGTCTGCCAACGAACCCAGGGAGGGAGAGTGGCAGACCGTCACCAACAAGAAGAAGGCGGCAAAGAAGGCGGCGAAGAAGAGGAGCCGCCAGCGCAAGCGGGCTGCTAAGCTACAAGTGCCACGCACCTCGGCGGTCATGATTGCCCTTCAGCCTAGTGCTGAGGCGAAGGGCATCTCATACGCCTCGGTCCTCCTGGAGGCGAAGAGGAGGATCAAGCTAGAGGAGATAGGGATCTCCTCGCTTGGGTTCAAGCTCTCCGTCACGGGGGCTCGAATCCTGGAGGTCCCTGGGGCTGAATCCGGCAGCAAGGCCGACTCTCTCGCTTCTAGGATGAGGGAGTTGTTCGACGCGGATGACGTTAGGATCTCCAGGCCGACCAAGAGCGCAGAACTGCGCGTGTCGGACCTGGACGACTCTGTGACGTCCGAAGAGATAGCCACTGTGGCTGCGCGCGTCGGCGGTTGTTCCGCCGCCGACATAAAGGTGGGGGAAATACGGCAGGGGCCGTCGGGGCGGGGGTCAGTTTGGCTCCGGTGCCCTGTGGCAGCGGCCCAGGCCATCGTTAGTGCTGGTCGTCTGCTGGTGGGATGGGTGTCGGCGAGGGTGACATTGCTTGAGCCTCGGCCCATGCAATGTTACCGTTGCTTGTACGGCGGGCACGTTCAGCACACGTGCTCGTCCGAGGTGGACCGTAGCAAACTGTGCTACAATTGCAGCCAGCCGGGCCACACGGCGAGCAAGTGCTCTTCGGATTCGCACTGCTCGCTCTGTGCAGCAGAGGGTAAAAAAGCCGACCACCGAGTTGGCGCCAAGGCCTGCGTGGCCTTCGAGAAGAAGAAGAAGGGTAGGGCCACTGGAAGTGGCCCGCAGCGTACCCAGTCCTCGGCCACTGAGGCCATGGACGTAACGGCGTCAACATCTGCCCAGCCATCTTAATGGGCAGATGAACGACCGCGGGCGACAGGCTTAGGGGAGTCTGCTCGCCCCGCAATTGGTCGGAGTAGGCGGCGCGGTTGATGTTGCCGCGCCCCACTCAGTCGGTGGATCGGTAGGAGTGGAGGGTCACTGAGGACCCTCCCACAAGGGCCAGGGGACCGCAAGGGCGGTCCGCCACCGCCGGGGTCGCGGAAGAATGCCAACGCGTACCCGTAACCCCGGCACTATGGTGGTGAGGCGGAAACATCCCGTGTGGTTTTAGTCGGTAGTCACCCAACCTGGGTGGAGTCCGACACACCCCGTCGTCTCCCCGGACGGCGGCAGTGCGTAAATGCATTTCCCACGGTCAAAAAAAAAAAAAAAAAAAAAAGGTTAGGTTAGGTTAGGTTGGGGTGCGTGTCAGCTACCTCCGCGAGTGCTCCCCGGCTGCTGGTCCTTTCGGGATACTTGTATCCTGGGGGAACAGCAGCTGATGGGGCCGGTGCACCCTGGGTACGGGCAATAACTCTTCCCGGTTTTGGGGAGTCTTGTTGCTCGTGGCGAATGTCTGACGTGGCCCTTCTCAGGGCCAGGGGTGTTGCTCCCGTGCCTCTCTGACTTGGCAGAGGGTGTATCGGTGAGCAACACGGGGGGGAACCCAGCGAGGCCGCGAGGCTTAGCTGGGTAAAACGGCCCTTTTCAGGGCCACTGGGGAACGGCCCTTTTCAGGGCCACGGGGGGGAAACGGCCCTTTTCAGGGCCACGGGGGGGGTGGGGTGACTCCATGAGGCCGCGAGGCCGATTGGAGTCAACAACGGCCCTTTTCAGGGCCAGGGGGGGAGGGGTGGCTCCATGAGGCCGCGAGGCCGATTGGAGTCAACAACGGCCCTTTTCAGGGCCAGGGATGTTCGCCGAGCGGCCGCGAGGCTAATCGGCAGAACGTTGGCGGGCCCGGTGTGTACTCACCCTACCCCCGGGCAGGCGGCGGGAGTCTGTCTCCCCTGCCACCGTCGTCCAAATCGGGAGGTATTTCTGTTCCACGCTGAGTGTCGTGGAACATGTCTCGCGGCTCAGCGAGAGGTACCTCCCGTCGGTCTTGGCTTAACCGCCCGGACCGTCCAATCTCAAGCGGCGGCGCACCGCGAGGAGATGAGTGGCTGGAGGATGTCCAGTCCCTAGTGCGTCCCCCGTCAGAGTACCGGCCGACCCTCTGACGGGTTACGTTTGGCTTACCCGGGTACAGGGGGCACTGCCCGGGCGGACTGCTTTTCCCCCATACTCGTGGGACTTATCATGGATAAATGTAAAAACAAAAAAGATGTTGTCGAGGTCGAGCAGGAGGATACGGATGGATCCGATTCCGGATCCGAGTCCAGTAGCTTGATGTTGCTCCAGGAGAGCCTGGAGCTCGAACAAAAGCTGCTGAGCAGTGTAGGGTTGCGCAAGCGATTGCGCTTCGAGCAATCTAGTCGCTCGGGGTCGGATATGTCGGCCTTGAGTGACGACGAGGCGCCAGCCCCTAAAGTTGGCACCTCTAGACGAGGAAGAGGGCGTACTCCCACTTCGGGAGACTACGTGGGCCTGGCCAAGGCGAAAGCCGACCTGATGGCCGTCCGAAGGGAGGAGTCACGGCTCCAAGCTGAGGACGACATCGGCGCCTTGGTCAAGGCGGCCCAATCAAAATCGGTGGCGATGCCCGCCCGCCCAGTAGCAGGCGAGGTCGACGATCGCACGGCAGCTGCTCTTAGGGAGCAGATAGCTGCCGGCATTGGGATCGTCGACTACGTGGCGAGAAAATCCGGCAACCTGAAGGGTACCTTCACGAAGGCCCTGAAGGAAGCAACGGGCCTAATTGCGAAGGGCTCGGATGGTCTGCGCGTGCTGTCGGCCTCCGAGGATTCCGCACGCCTGGAGGTGACGGTCAGTAAGCTGCAGGCGGACAATACCCGCCTGCAAGCCGACAACAACCGGCTCCAGGCCGAGATGGAGACGCTGAAGCTGGAGGTGGCGCGCATTGGGCGCCAAGGCCATTCGGCCTCAGAAGTATCAGCGCCTGCAGAGTCGGAGTTACTCCGCCTCTTTCGAACGGAGATGGCTGGCCTGACGGCCAGGTTTTCTGCACTGGAGGGCAAAGTCTTGCGCCCTCCTCTGGCTAACCTGTTAGGTTAGGTTAGGTTAGGTTAGGTTAGGTTAGGTTAGGTTAGGTTAGGTTAGGTTAGGTTAGGTTAGGTTAGGTTAGGTTAGGTTAGGTTAGGTTAGGTTAGGTTAGGTTAGGTTAGGTTAGGTTAGGTTAGGTTAGGTTAGGTTAGGTTAGGTTAGGTTAGGTTAGGTTAGGTTAGGTTAGGTTAGGTTAGGTTAGGTTAGGTTAGGTTAGGTTAGGTTAGGTTAGGTTAGGTTAGGTTAGGTTAGGTTAGGTTAGGTTAGGTTAGGTTAGGTTAGGTTAGGTTAGGTTAGGTTAGGTTAGGTTAGGTTAGGTTAGGTTAGGTTAGGTTAGGTTAGGTTAGGTTAGGTTAGGTTAGGTTAGGTTAGGTTAGGTTAGGTTAGGTTAGGTTAGGTTAGGTTAGGTTAGGTTAGGTTAGGTTAGGTTAGGTTAGGTTAGGTTAGGTTAGGTTAGGTTAGGTTAGGTTAGGTTAGGTTAGGTTAGGTTAGGTTAGGTTAGGTTAGGTTAGGTTAGGTTAGGTTAGGTTAGGTTAGGTTAGGTTAGGTTAGGTTAGGTTAGGTTAGGTTAGGTTAGGTTAGGTTAGGTTAGGTTAGGTTAGGTTAGGTTAGGTTAGGTTAGGTTAGGTTAGGTTAGGTTAGGTTAGGTTAGGTTAGGTTAGGTTAGGTTAGGTTAGGTTAGGTTAGGTTAGGTTAGGTTAGGTTAGGTTAGGTTAGGTTAGGTTAGGTTAGGTTAGGTTAGGTTAGGTTAGGTTAGGTTAGGTTAGGTTAGGTTAGGTTAGGTTAGGTTAGGTTAGGTTAGGTTAGGTTAGGTTAGGTTAGGTTAGGTTAGGTTAGGTTAGGTTAGGTTAGGTTAGGTTAGGTTAGGTTAGGTTAGGTTAGGTTAGGTTAGGTTAGGTTAGGTTAGGTTAGGTTAGGTTAGGTTAGGTTAGGTTAGGTTAGGTTAGGTTAGGTTAGGTTAGGTTAGGTTAGGTTAGGTTAGGTTAGGTTAGGTTAGGTTAGGTTAGGTTAGGTTAGGTTAGGTTAGGTTAGGTTAGGTTAGGTTAGGTTAGGTTAGGTTAGGTTAGGTTAGGTTAGGTTAGGTTAGGTTAGGTTAGGTTAGGTTAGGTTAGGTTAGGTTAGGTTAGGTTAGGTTAGGTTAGGTTAGGTTAGGTTAGGTTAGGTTAGGTTAGGTTAGGTTAGGTTAGGTTAGGTTAGGTTAGGTTAGGTTAGGTTAGGTTAGGTTAGGTTAGGTTAGGTTAGGTTAGGTTAGGTTAGGTTAGGTTAGGTTAGGTTAGGTTAGGTTAGGTTAGGTTAGGTTAGGTTAGGTTAGGTTAGGTTAGGTTAGGTTAGGTTAGGTTAGGTTAGGTTAGGTTAGGTTAGGTTAGGTTAGGTTAGGTTAGGTTGGGGTGCGTGTCAGCGACCTCCGCGAGTGCTCCCCGGCTGCTGGTCCTTTCGGGATACTCGTATCCTGGGGGAACAGCAGCTGATGGGGCCGGTGCACCCTGGGTACGGGCAATAACTCTTCCCGGTTTTGGGGAGTCTTGTTGCTCGTGGCGAATGTCTGACGTGGCCCTTCTCAGGGCCAGGGGTGTTGCTCCCGTGCCTCTCTGACTTGGCAGAGGGTGTATCGGTGAGCAACACGGGGGGGAACCCAGCGAGGCCGCGAGGCTTAGCTGGGCAAAACGGCCCTTTTCAGGGCCACTGGGGAACGGCCCTTTTCAGGGCCACGGGGGGGAAACGGCCCTTTTCAGGGCCACGGGGGGGTGGGGTGACTCCATGAGGCCGCGAGGCCGATTGGAGTCAACAACGGCCCTTTTCAGGGCCAGGGGGGGGAGGGGTGGCTTCATGAGGCCGCGAGGCCGATTGGAGCCTACAACGGCCCTTTTTAGGGCCAGGGATGTTCGCCGAGTGGCCGCGAGGCCTAATCGGCAGAACGCTGGCGGGCCCGGTGTGTACTCACCCTACCTCCGGGCAGGCGACGGGAGTCTGTCTCCCCTGCCACCGTCGTCCAAATCGGGAGGTATTTCTGTTCCACGCTGAGTGTCGTGGAACATGTCTCGCGGCTCAGCGAGAGGTACCTCCCGTCGGTCTTGGCTTAATTGCCCGGACCGTCCAATCTCAAGCGGCGGCGCACCGCGAGGAGATGAGTGGCTGGAGGATGTCCAGTCCCTAGTGCGTCCCCCGTCAGAGTACCGGCCGACCCTCTGACGGGTTACGTTTGGCTTACCCGGGTACAGGGGGCACTGCCCGGGCGGACTGCTTTTCCCCCATACTCGTGGGACTTATCATGGATAAACGTACAAACAAAAAAGATGTTGTCGAGGTCGAGCAGGAGGATACGGATGGATCCGATTCCGGATCCGAGTCCAGTAGCTTGATGTTGCTCCAGGAGAGCCTGGAGCTCGAACAAAAGCTGCTGAGCAGTGTAGGGTTGCGCAAGCGATTGCGCTTCGAGCAATCTAGTCGCTCGGGGTCGGATATGTCGGCCTTGAGTGACGACGAGGCGCCAGCCCCTAAAGTTGGCACCTCTAGACGAGGAAGAGGGCGTACTCCCACTTCGGGAGACTACGTGGGCCTGGCCAAGGCGAAAGCCGACCTGATGGCCGTCCGAAGGGAGGAGTCACGGCTCCAAGCTGAGGACGACATCGGCGCCTTGGTCAAGGCGGCCCAATCAAAATCGGTGGCGATGCCCGCCCGCCCAGTAGCAGGCGAGGTCGACGATCGCACGGCGGCTGCTCTTAGGGAGCAGATAGCTGCCGGCATTGGGATCGTCGACTACGTGGCGAGAAAATCCGGCAACCTGAAGGGTACCTTCACGAAGGCCCTGAAGGAAGCAACGGGCCTAATTGCGAAGGGCTCGGATGGTCTGCGCGTGCTGTCGGCCTCCGAGGATTCCGCACGCCTGGAGGTGACGGTCAGTAAGCTGCAGGCGGACAATACCCGCCTGCAAGCCGACAACAACCGGCTCCAGGCCGAGATGGAGACGCTGAAGCTGGAGGTGGCGCGCATTGGGCGCCAAGGCCATTCGGCCTCAGAAGTATCAGCGCCTGCAGAGTCGGAGTTACTCCGCCTCTTTCGAACGGAGATGGCTGGCCTGACGGCCAGGTTTTCTGCACTGGAGGGCAAAGTCTTGCGCCCTCCTCTGGCTGGCGACCGCAAGGCCGCCGAGAAGGCACCGGTGGCGAGTTATGCCGCCAAGGCGGCAACGTCACGCACCTCGGCTCCAACCCAGGGGCCGAAGTCGACCATGCCGCCGAAGACAGCACCACCGAAAGGTGCGTCCGCCAAGGCTGCGCCGCCCCCGGTGGCACCAGCCAAGGCCACGCAGCAGAAGGTGGCTTCTGCAGAGAGCCAGCCTGGCTCAACCCCGGCGGCTGCGACGTCAAAATCGCAGCCGAAGGGAAAAGGTAAGGGGAAGGGGAAGAAGACTCCCCAGGCCCAAGATGCAGCCGCCTCTACGCAGGGCGCCCGGTCTGCCAACGAACCCGTAGAGGGGGAGTGGCAGACCGTGACAAACAAAAAGAAGGCGGCGAAAAAGGCAGCCAATAAGAGGAGCCGGCAGCGCAAGCGAGCCGCGAGGCTCCAAGCGCCCCGCTCCACAGCGGTTGTGATCGCCCTTCAGCCTGGTGCTGAGGCGAAGGGCATCACGTACGCCTCGGTCCTCCTGGAGGCCAAGAGGCGCATCGATTTGGCGGAGATAGGGATCTCCTCGCTTGGATTCAAGCTCTCAGTCACGGGGGCTCGAATCTTGGAGGTCCCTGGGGCCGAGTCCGGCGACAAAGCCGATGTTCTGGCCTCCAGGATGCGGGAGTTGGTGGACGCGAACGACGTCAGGATCTCCAGGCCGACAAAGTGCGCAGAGCTGCGCGTGTCGAACCTGGACGATACCGTGACGTCAGGGGAGGTGGCCGCTGTGGCCGCACGCGTCGGCGGATGTTCCGTCGACGCCATCAAAATAGGGGACGTCAAATTAGGACCGTCTGGACAGGGATCGGTCTGGCTTCGCTGCCCGGTGGCAGCGGCCCAAGCCATTATTGGCGCCGGCCGCCTATTAGTAGGGTGGTCTTCCGCAAAGGTGGCACTGTTGGAGCCTCGGCCCCTGCAGTGCTTCCGATGCCTATACGGCGGGCACGTACAGCACACGTGCTCGTCAGAAGTGGACCGCAGCGGGCAGTGCTACCGCTGTAGCCAGCCGGGTCACAGAGCTAACCAATGCTCTGCTGACCTGCACTGCTCGCTCTGCGCAGCAAGGGAGAAGCCGGCCGATCACCGGATTGGCACCAGGGCCTGCGTGGCCTGGGAGAAGACAAAGAAGGGTAAGGCTGCGGGGAATGGCCCGCAGCGACCGACACAGTCCTCGGCCACTCAGGCCATGGACACATCGGTGCCCACATCTGCCCCAACATCCTAAGAGGCAGATGAACGACCACGGGTGGCAGACTGGGGAAGTCTGACCGCCCCACATTTGGTGCGCGGTTGATGTTGCCGCGCCCCACTCGGTAGGAGTGGAGGGTCACTGAGGACCCTCCCACAAGGGCCTGGGGACCGCAAGGGCGGTCCGCCACCGCCGGGGTCGCGGAAGAATGCCAACGCGTACCCGTAACCCCGGCACTATGGTGGTGAGGTGGAACATCCCGTGTGGTTTTAGTCGGTAGTCACCCACTCTGGGTGGAGTCCGACACACCCCCGTCGTCTCCCCGGGCGACGGGAAGTGCGTAAATGCATTCCCACACGGTAAACAAAAAAAAAAAAAAAAGGTTAGGTTAGGTTAGGTTAGGTTAGGTTAGGTTAGGTTAGGTTAGGTTAGGTTAGGTTAGGTTAGGTTAGGTTAGGTTAGGTTAGGTTAGGTTAGGTTAGGTTAGGTTAGGTTAGGTTAGGTTAGGTTAGGTTAGGTTAGGTTAGGTTAGGTTAGGTTAGGTTAGGTTAGGTTAGGTTAGGTTAGGTTAGGTTAGGTTAGGTTAGGTTAGGTTAGGTTAGGTTAGGTTAGGTTAGGTTTTTTTTTTTTTTTTTTTTTTTTTTTTTTTTTTTTTTTTTTTTTTTTTTTTTTGTGCTTTTCCCCGATCATAGGAACATCAGGACCTTAGTATTCTATGTTTCTCATTCATTCCAGTTCTCGCTTACGTTCCTCTCGTACTTTCATGCTACATACTGTATCTTTCTTGCATCCTTCCTCATTCTTACTTTGCCGGGTGGGACTCCCGCTATTCTAAACTATTTCTACGTATTTATTTTCTCTTTATTCAGGTAAATAAATTTTAAAAACAAAGTTTTTATTTCCTAACTAATTTGCTTCAAACAATTTTAATTTACAGCGCCATCTGTCCCGCCACGCGCGAACCTCGTTCAACATAGCAAACTTTTCACAAGTTGCTATGTTAGTAGTTCCGCGCGGCGGGGCAGGTGGCGCCACTATTGCTTACATGCTTACATTTTAATATATCTTAAGTCTATTACATACATTTACATTTTATCAGGTTATATAATTTTAACATTTTATTTAACAAACTATCTTACTTTTACTATTCTTATTCTATTTAATGTCTATACATCTTGTATTATTTTACTTCTGTATGTGTGGTGAGTATGTGTTTATATACGTGTTATTTTTAAAACAATATGGGAATCATTGAATTTACAATGTCTTGGTTACGCGCGGCGACACAGGTGTCGCTGCTGTTGCTTGCGCAGTTACTTTATTTCACAATTCTATATTTTAACATACATTTGTTTTATGTCTACTTACACAGATTTATACATATTACTTTATAACTAATTTTGCTTTTGCAATTTCCTAATTCTATTTTTATGTCTATATATCCTATTTTAGTGTACATTTTACTTTTTTGTTTACATTACATATTTATTGATCGGTTAGGTTAGGTTAGGTTAGGTTAGGTTAGGTTAGGTTAGGTTAGGTTAGGTTAGGTTAGGTTAGGTTAGGTTAGGTTAGGTTAGGTTAGGTTAGGTTAGGTTAGGTTAGGTTAGGTTAGGTTAGGTTAGGTTAGGTTAGGTTAGGTTAGGTTAGGTTAGGTTAGGTTAGGTTAGGTTAGGTTAGGTTAGGTTAGGTTAAGTTAGGTTAGGTTAGGTTAGGTTAGGTTAGGTTAGGTTAGGTTAGGTTAGGTTAGGTTAGGTTAGGTTAGGTTAGGTTAGGTTAGGTTAGGTTAGGTTAGGTTAGGTTAGGTTAGGTTAGGTTAGGTTAGGTTAGGTTAGGTTAGGTTAGGTTAGGTTAGGTTAGGTTAGGTTAGGTTAGGTTAGGTTAGGTTAGGTTAGGTTAGGTTAGGTTAGGTTAGGTTAGGTTAGGTTAGGTTAGGTTAGGTTAGGTTAGGTTAGGTTAGGTTAGGTTAGGTTAGGTTAGGTTAGGTTAGGTTAGGTTAGGTTAGGTTAGGTTAGGTTAGGTTAGGTTAGGTTAGGTTAGGTTAGGTTAGGTTAGGTTAGGTTAGGTTAGGTTAGGTTAGGTTAGGTTAGGTTAGGTTAGGTTAGGTTAGGTTAGGTTAGGTTAGGTTAGGTTAGGTTAGGTTAGGTTAGGTTAGGTTAGGTTAGGTTAGGTTAGGTTAGGTTAGGTTAGGTTAGGTTAGGTTAGGTTAGGTTAGGTTAGGTTAGGTTAGGTTAGGTTAGGTTAGGTTAGGTTAGGTTAGGTTAGGTTAGGTTAGGTTAGGTTAGGTTAGGTTAGGTTAGGTTAGGTTAGGTTTTTTTTTTTTTTTTTTTTTTTTTTTTTTTTTTTTTTTTTTTTTTATACAGGCTTTCCCCGACCATGAGAACGTCGGGACCTTGTCGGTCTTCTTTCCTTTCCTTTTCGTTCTCATTTATAAAATTCTCTGGCACTTAAGGCCTAGCTGCGTTCTTGCATCTTGTATATGTTGTCTTGCCGGGTGGGACCCCGTGGCTCGAGCTGAGTTTTGGTTTTGCAATTGTGTATGATCTGTTGTTTTATTTCCTGTGTTTTATTTTCTATTTATATTCTTCTCGTGTTTGTATTCTAGGAGTTTCATGTTCTTCTTTTTATTTTTGTTCTCCTATTTTTGATTTCTTGTTTATTTGCTTGCTTTTTATTCCTTTCGTCTGCTTTTTCTGTTTGACTTTCTTGTGCTCTATCTTACTTATATCTATTTTAATATCACACGTGTTTTATTTCTATTTTTAATATCACAGATTTTTTATACTTATAATTTTATGTTCTTGTTTTAAAACATTCTATTGTTTTCTATTTCTTGATCTTGTCTTAAATACTATTTTTATACTTTTGTTTGTGCTCTTATTTAATTAATTGTTTGTTCTTTACAGCTTATCAGGATCTTGAGTTTGTGCCTATGCAGGATTTGTGAGTGTTGTGTGTTGTATTGTCTGGTGTGTTTCCTTCTTTTCTTTGTGCATTCTTTCGTAGCCAATATTACATATATACTTATTTTATACATATATATTGCCTAATCCATTTTCCCAGCTTTGTTCTGTGCTTCGTTCCTTTTGTAGAGTTTTGTGTGTGTGATTTGTGAGTGTAGAGAGATATCTTCGTGTATTTTCAAAATACTGTCTTTATATCCTCTGTGTTTGTGTTGTCGTGTCTTTTGATTGTGTGTGTCGTGTTTGTGTTTCTGTATGATTTGTTTGTGTGCCTTGTGTGATCCTGCTTGTGTCCTAGGCATAAGCTGTGTTTGCCCGAGCCAGGTAGTCCCATTTTCTTCTTTCTGGGCAGTCCACATCGAAGGCGTTGTGGTTTGTCCTCTGCAATCCGGAGTGCGAACAGTTGCAGCACTTTGGTTCCGTCCCCACGGTGAAGTCGGCGCACTTTTCGCGCATGTGGGGTCCCCCGCAGTGACTACATCTGTCCGCACTCTCTGTGCAAAATTTTCGGCCGTGGCCGAAGGCCAGGCACTTCGTGCACTGGATGAGCGGAGACTGGTCCTCTACCCTAACCCTTTGAAGGTCTAGATAGAGGGCTCCAGCCTCCGTCATCCTCCGCCACATAGAAGGCCTGACCTGGAGGACAATGTGTGCCGTTTTAGGGTTTCTGGTACGCTTCTTGTATTTTATTTCGATCCCCATGTCATCTTCAGGTAGATCTGCGAAGACGGTCCTGTTTTGTGCGTGGAGCGCCTGTATGATCTCCTCATCCCCGCTGTCCACAAAGACGTCCTTGAGGACAACGAGTGGGTTCTTATTGGTCATAGGCGCTACCTTCAGGCCGTCTCCGCGCCTTTCTATGATCTCCTGGACTTTTTTCCTCTCCTCCTCAGTGTCGCAGCCCAGTATAACAGTCTGGTTCCTGGCCTTCCGACATTTATTTATCTTCAGGCCAGTGGTTCTTGCGTCAACCGCCCTTTTCACCCTGGCGAGCACCTCGTCAGCGGTCTCAAGACCGCCTTCCAAGGTGACCGCCATTGAGTGGAGCACAGGGCGGTGGACGGTTTTGGTTGCTGCGACACTGGCATATGACATGGGGGTTGGCAGCTGGTTTGCCTCGCGTACCAGTCCCTTTGCGGCCTCCAGTACTTCGTGCTTGGCTGCGACGACATTGTCGACAATCCCATCGGCCAGATCTTTGATCAGGGCGTGCGATCGACCCTCGACCTCCTTGCTCGATTGGTCGATAGCCACCCTGACCTCGTCATCGATCCGGCCGATGATCCTGTCGACCATGTCGGAGCCTCTGCTACAGTTCTCATCGTCAAGCCACTTAGTGTGGGTCTCGATGCTGAGCTGAATCCCGGCAAGACGTTCTGTCAAGGACGCCTCCACCTCTCCCAGTTTCTTTATTAAGGTGTTTGTGCAGTCAGACGACGGGGCCGTTGTAGGCGCATCTGATTCAGGGACCTCTGCTTCGTACTGTTGAATGCGCCTACTTAGCTCGAAGACTGCTCGTAGGCCCCAGTCCGACTGCTCCTCCAGGAAGGACTTGATGTCTCTCCTCATTTGCGGGTAGGCTTGGACCCTCGAGGGTATATCCTCGAAGGTCTTCATGAGGTCCTGGAGGAGGCAATCACTCGACATTCTCGCGTAGTTCTTTAAATCTAGTTTAAAAGTTCTCATATTATCGAGTGATCGCCGTTTCGCCTCTGGTCTTTTAATGAATGTTCTGGCGGCGTCCTGTATTTCTTCTGTACCAGAGGCGGGGCTGGGAGCGGTGGGCTTCCTGGCGGTGCCAGATGTAATGGGGGTGCGGTGCATATTGAAATGTATAAAAATTTACCTTTTTTGCGTTTGTCAGACCCTGTAAAGGGGGGTCTGTGTCAATTAAAATTATAAGTTAGGTAAAATATGCTAATAAATTAAAATTTTTAAAGTAATTAATTAAGAATTTTTAAAATGAAGTTATTAAAATAAATTATTAAACTGAATATATATAAAATAGATAATAAATAATAAATTATAAAATAGTAATAAGAATTTTAATAAAATGTGTAATTTAAACCATAAAAACAGTTTTCTGGTTTGTCAAAATATATTCCGTACCCTGTAAAGGGGGGTCTGAGTCAAACACATAAATACAAAATATAAAATAAAAGATTAAAATTTTTCAGACCCTGTAAAGGGGGGTCTGAGTCAAAAAATATATATGTATAAATTAAAATTAAAATACCCGGACGTTCCCGGGGTTGTCTCCGCAATAAAAATTTTGCGGAATTTTGTCCGAGTTTACCTACCCAATTGAGTATAGGGTGGGTGGGCGGGCAATTTTTTGACGTTTCGCGCGAGCTAGCCGCACGAAAGTGGTGTCGTCGGACGCGTCTCGGCGAGGGCTATCCAACGGTGCGCAAATGAGGTAAGTGCTATTTAAAATTTTGAAGTTAAGGTCGAAAAACTGGTTTTTTATTATAAATTTATGTGTTTTAATGTGTTTCTGTTTCAGGGTTAGGATTTACGGCGGGATCTAGGCGCGCACAGCGGTCCAGACACCGGCGCCGACAGGTGAGCAAGGTTGTATGGCTAATCGGTGAAGCTAATTAGCCAGGAAAAAAGAAAAACTAAATTTTATGAAAAATTTTCTAAGTTGAAATTTGTATCGGAACCTAATGTAATAAAATTTTTTTATTTCGCACCTAGACGGTGTAGAACGCGTCTAGGGGTTGGACAGAGCCGAGATAAAATTATTTAGGGCGCAAAAAGTGCAATTTTGGTAAGTTTTGTTTGAAAATATCTTCGAATGTATGGCGGTTCAGTAGCCCTAAGGTAAACTTTTGGTTAATATGAAAAACAAAAGTAGGTCAATTTTTGACGTTTCGCGCGAGCTAGCCGCACGAAAGTGGTGTCGTCGGACGCGTCTCGGCGAGGGCTATCCAACGGTGCGCAAATGAGGTAAGTGCTATTTAAAATTTTGAAGTTAAGGTCGAAAAACTGGTTTTTTATTATAAATTTATGTGTTTTAATGTGTTTCTGTTTCAGGGTTAGGATTTACGGCGGGATCTAGGCGCGCACAGCGGTCCAGACACCGGCGCCGACAAGTGAGCAAGGTTGTATGGCTAATCGGTGAAGCTAATTAGCCAGGAAAAAAGAAAAACTAAATTTTATGAAAAATTTTCTAAGTTGAAATTTGTATCGGAACCTAATGTAATAAAATTTTTTTATTTCGCACCTAGACGGTGTAGAACGCGTCTAGGGGTTGGACAGAGCCGAGATAAAATTATTTAGGGCGCAAAAAGTGCAATTTTGGTAAGTTTTGTTTGAAAATATCTTCGGGTTAGGTTAGGTTAGGTTAGGTTAGGTTAGGTTAGGTTAGGTTAGGTTAGGTTAGGTTAGGTTAGGTTAGGTTAGGTTAGGTTAGGTTAGGTTAGGTTAGGTTAGGTTAGGTTAGGTTAGGTTAGTTTTTTTTTTTTTTTTTTTTTTTTTTTTTTTTTTTTTTTTTTTTTTTTTTTTTTTTTTTTTTTTTTTTTTTTTTTTTTTTTTTTTTTTTTTTTTTTTGTGCTTTTCCCCGATCATGGAAACACCGGGACCTTATTTATCTATTTTTCACATTCATACTAGTTCTCGCATATATTCCTCTCGTACTTTTATGCCTCATACTTGATCTTTCTTTCATTCATCCACATTCTTTCTTTGCCGGGTGGGACTCCCGCTATTTTAGACTAAGCCTATATATTTATCTTTATTTATTTAGGGTAAATAAAATTTTAAAAACAAATTTTAATTTTCATACAAAGTTACTCCAAACATTTTTAATTTACAGCGCCATCTGTCCCGCCACGCGCGAACCACGTGCAACACCGCAGACTGTCTACAGTTTGCTGTGTTAGTAGTTCCGCGCGGCGGGGCAGGTGGCGCCGCTGTTGCTTACGTGCTTACATTTTATTTTTCTTAAGTCTATTTTTTTTATACATAATAATATTTCTTATATCCTATTTTACATATTTTTATTATCTTATTTTATAAACATGCTTACTTTTGCTAATTATTAATGCTATTCTTATATCTATGTGACATATTTCAATACATGTTTTTATTTAACTTTTTGTTTTCAAAAATTTACTTTTTGTTTCTTTATTTATTTTATCTACATTTTTAGATTTACGCAAGTACATATGTGTATATTTTTATTTAAAAACTTAGTTTGAGTATTTTGTGTAAGTGTAAGTACGTGTTATCTTTAAGAAATGTGGGAACTATTGATTATTTCCTATGTGTTTAGTTACGCGCGGCGACGTAGGTGTCGCCACTGTCTCTGACATTTGTTTTATTTGCAAGTTTTTTATCGATATCTTATGTTGAGTTTACTATTTTTGTCATCTTGATTTTTATTACATTTGATTGTATATATTTGTTGGTCTAACGTGAATATGTGTGAGTATGTATGTGTGAGTATGTATGTGTGAGTATGTATGTGTCTTATCTCTAAGCAACATGAGAACTTTTTAAACTTCTATGTTTTTAGTTTCGCGCGGCGACGTAGGTGTCGCCACTGCTCCTTACATTGGTTTTAAACAATGTAGTTAAGTTTTGTATCGATGATTTGTTTTGAGTTAGCTGTTTTGACATCTAGATTTTATTAACATTTCTTAATTCTGGTTCTTATACATTCTTATTTTACTATATCTTAAATTTATTCTTAAACTTATTAATCTAATGTTAGTATAATAATATGTTTTACTAAACATCTCGTTTTTTGTTATTTCAGTTCTACCTTACATTTTTTAATCTTGAGTAATTTCGTACTATTTCATATTTTCAATAACTTGTTTTCATCGTCGTTGTTATGTTGCTGTTTGATAGATATGAATTTACATAAGTGTGTATAGGTGTGAGGTTTTGTTTAGCGTCTTATCTATAATGTTTTGACCTTTGTAGTTTTTTATTAAATTCTTGCTTTTATTAGTTTGACATAGGTTTGTATAAGTATGTATTTTTATTTTTGTCGTATATGTTTTTGTATGTATATGTATAGTCTTTCGATGTTTTGGTCACAACATATGTTTGGCTATTTTGCACTTCGCAGGGTTTGTGAGTACTTAGTTGTGTTGTATCTGTTTTTATTTTATAACTTTTGTGTTTATTATGCTACGCGCGATGTCGGGGCAATAATATATATATACAGTTATATATATTTATTGACCGATTCTTAGTCAGTGTTTTATTTTATATTCTTATTTATTGTGTGTTCGTGTACTGATATATTTGTGTATATACAATATACATTCTGTATATCAGTTGTTTTCGTGTTTCGTGTTTTCGTGTATGTATGTATGTATGTATGTATGTATTTCGTGTATATGTGTGTCGTGTTTATGTTTATGTGTGTTTTGTGAATGTGTGTAGCTGTTATGATGTCCCCTGCATGTGTGTTAGGCGTAGGCAGTATTTGCACGAGCCAGGTAGTCCCACTTCTTTCGCACGGGGCAGTCTCCGCTGAACGCATTGTGGTCGGTATTTCGCAACCCAGAGTGCGAGCAGTTGCGGCACTGCGGTCCATTCCCTGCCGTATAGTCGGTGCATTCTTCGCGCAGGTGGGGTCCGCCGCAGTGGCTACATCTGTCCACACTCTCGGTGCAAAATTTCCTTCCGTGTCCGAATGCGAGGCACTTTGTGCATTGGATCAGCGGAGACTGATCCTCGACTCTGACCCTTTGAAGGTCCAGGTATAGATGTCCAGCTTCGGTCATTCGCTTCCATACGTTGGGCCTAACCTGTAGGATGACATGCGAGGTCTTGGGGTTTCTGGTACGTTTTTTAAACTTCGTCACCATTTCCATGTCCTCCTCAGGCAGGCCCGCGAATATGTGGGCGTTTTGGACACAGAGCGCCCCGACAATATCATCGTTCTCGCCGTCCTCGAAAACATCTTTCAGGACGACGAGAGGATTTTTATTAGTCATAGGCGCTACTGTAAGTCCCTTCCCTCTGCTTTCTATCATGTCCTGGACCCTCTTTCTTTCCGCCTCCGTGTCGCAGCCCAATATGATGGTTTGGTTCTTGGCCTTTCGAACCTTACTAATTTTCAGGCCTGTTCCCCTTGCGTCCACCGCCCTCTTCACCCTGGCGAGCACCTCATCCGCGGTCTCAAGGCCACCTTCAAAGGTGACCGCCATTGAGTGAAGTGCAGGGCGGTGGACGGGTGTGGCCGCTGCGACACTAGCGTACGACGTAGGGATCGGCGTTGGAGTCGTCTCGCGCGTCATGCCCCTTACGATGTCCGTGAGCTCCTGTTTTGCTGCGACGACGTCACCGACAATGCCACCGGCCAGCTCTTTGAGCAGGGCGTGCGATCGACCTTCGACCTCCCTGGTCGTCTGGTCTATTGCCGCCCCGGTCTCTTCGATCCGGTCGATGATCTTGCCGATGAGGTCGGAGCCTCGTCCGTTGCTCTCGTCCTTGAGCCACTCGATCTCGGTCTTGAAGCTCAGCTTCATTTCCTCCAGTCTCGTGGTCAAGGACGCTTCTACCTCCTCCAGCTTCCTGAGGACATCTTGCCCCTCGGGCGACGAGGTCTTACCAGGTACCGTTGTGGTTTCGGCCTCGTGACCCTGGATGCGCCTGCTGAGCTCAAAAATCGCTCGTATGCCCTTGTCGGACTGCACCTCCAGGAACTGCTTGATGTCCCTCCTCATCTGAGGGTACTCTTGGACCTTCGAGGGTATATCCTCGAAGGTCTTCATCAGGTCCTGGAGGAGCTGTCCGCTGGGCATCGAGGCGTAATTTTGTCTCATCTTTTTATAGGTGTCCATATTTTCCAGGGACCTCCGTTTTGCCTCTGGTCTCCGAATGAATGTCCTTGCAGCGTCCTGCGCTGCTGTGGATGTGGTGGTAGGGCTGGGGGTGGCAAGCTTTTTGGCCGCGCCAGTGGTCGTGGGTGTGCGGTGCATGTTTGTGTATGTCTGTATGTATGTATGTGAGTATGTGAGTGTGTGTACGTGAGTGTGTTTGCGTGTGTGAGTGTATGTTTAAGTGCAATGAGTGATGTTGGTTGTTGTGAGTGGATCGGGGAAAGTTGTCAGGTTGTATATGTGTAGCAGACCCTGTAAAGGGGGGTCTGTGTCAAGTGTAAATAAAGTAAATATAAAATAAAAAAGAACCGATCGCTCAATAGCAATATAAACAATTAAAATAAGAAGAAGAAAGTAAATATTTAATATAATATATTTTAGAGACTAGCTCTCTAAGTCGCTATGGTCGGTATATTGTCAACGTGAAGTACACTCTATGTACTGTGTCTTAGAGTCTAATTTAGTTTAGTTTAGTTCCCCGCTGAAGGTAGGTCAAGATGGCAAGGAAATAGTAAAATTAATATTAAGATAAGGAATATATAAAAAAAAAAAATAAAATAAAAAAAATAAAATAAAAAAAAAAAAAAAAAAAAAAAAAAAAAAAAAAAAAAAAAAAAAAAAAATTTTTTTTTTTGGGGGGGGGTCCAAATGGGGGGGGGGTTCCTACCCGGTTTCCGCCGTGGTGTCTTGGCACCGCAAAGGCTGACTCCGAGGTCGGAATGTAGCTATCTCCTCTGGTTGAGGAGATATTGACCCTGCTATATATTAGGATAAAAGGGGAGGGAGAGGGTCCAAACCAGGGGGGATGGGTGCCTTTGGTGCGACTTATGCCGTGGTGTCTTCGACACCACAAAGGCTGAAATCGAAGTCGATTTTGGGCTATCTCCTCTGGTTTTGAAGTTATGGGATTTTAAAGGATGATGGGAGGGGATGGGTTCAAAAGTGGGAGGGATGGGATATCACTACCCGGTTTCCGCCGTGGTGTCTTCGACACCACAATGGCTGAATCCGGGGTCCAAAATCGTCTATCTCCTCTGGTTTCGGAGATAGCTGCGGACGGTTTTACCGTACCGCACCGTACCGTACCGCGAGCCGGATAGACTTTCAGGTGACCTAGCTGGGTCTATCCCGCTCTGATTTTGGCGTGAGTGGGCTCGTTTATTTGGTCTTCTCGAGCTCTATCAGGTGGGCCAGACTCCTGATTTTTATTTTGGGGGGGGGTGTTAGGGATGGGGGGGGGGTATCTCGGGGACCCGGTGCTGTAAGAGGCTATGCTGATATGATATATGTAATTATGATAAATGCGATAAATATTTTAGTGAGGGGGGGGAAGACTGATAACGACGTAGATAACAAGTTAAAGTAAGATTCTAGTTTACGTAATTTGTAACCAAAAATGACCTCCTTGAAATTTTATCTGATTTTTGATTTCTTGGTGTCTACCGGTTCGTCTCACCGAGAAAATAACTTTGCCGGTGGCGGTTTCCGGGTGACACCCTCCGTTCCGTAGCTACAACCCCTCGAAGTTTGTCATAAACACACAAAAGTTTTGGTGACTATGTATTTTATAACCTTAATAACTATGTAGATGTTGGACCTAAAATTATACTATGACTATTTTTAAATAGGTAACGAGCTAAATTACTTGGATAACAAAAAATTTTGAATTTTAAATTAATATTAATTGCTTATTTATGTCAATTAAAACAGAGGGTGAATTTTCTAAAATTTTGATTATTTCTCTAGGATAACTATTGTGCCTAAAGTTACGCTTATTGTCTCTAATTGTAGAAGTCACTTAGCTCAACACTTTTGCACTTGTCGCTTTTCCGGGGTGGCACCTCTTCTCCTATTTAGGGTCGTCTAACTATGGGGGATGGTTCTGCCCTTCTCGAGTAAAAGTTAAATAACTTTTGAACCGCTGGCGACGCGTGGGATCTGTTTTCACCCTCAGAAAGCTGGTGAAATTCCGCGTCTTTGGAGATGTTAAGTAATTCAGGGCTGTCAGTAATTTGGGTGTTAGGGCTGCCACAAGTCAGAATTCTTATAAAAATGCTAAT